>JAMKCH010008368.1:0-30220 GCA_023653785.1 Ophioderma brevispina
TCTGTTTAGTACTCAAAATTTAGCTCTTTTTATTTCTTTCTTATTTGTCCTATTTTTAATGAACAAGGTTATAATATTTTTTGCTACAGACCTTGCAGTCTACACATTTGATGTCCCTTAAATTGAATCCCCTGGAAATGGTGTAAAATACTACCCTCAAATTTTGTGATTAAAAGTATTATGTTCTTTTCTCAATTTTTAATTTGAGACAATATTTCTCACGTAAAAGCCACTTTGTTTATGATAAAAAAAGAGCATGGGATTCCAAAGTGCTATATTTGAGTTCACACACACACCTGTTATTTACAACTCCATAGATTGCACAATAGTGGAAATGTAAAACTATTAACTGAGTCACTGCTTATGCTTTAAAAAAAAACAGATTGTAAAATTGGAGATTCCCCATGATGGTTATAACTGTGAATGATGCAAGCAGATGATGTACTTTATGTGAAATTCAAGGTTGGTCAGCTAGTGCAAGGTTATCTTTATGCATTAATGCTGTGGTTAATATCTATTTTAAAGACTTGTGGAACTTTCTGAATCAATTATAATGGATGACTTGGAGAGGTAGATTTGCCAGCAGTCAGAGTAGCAAGTAGCTAGAAGCTATAGCTAGTTTTGATTTGCAATAATTGCAGACCTTCCATAGTTCCACGATTTATTTATTTTTTCAAATGCCACGGAGCAGGCGCTATAATTATGCACTGTCGTCTTGAAGAGCCAAAAGGCTGGGAATCAAAATAGGATTCCAAATTGTTGACATATAGATATCGTGGGGTTGATTATCTTGGACTGATTATACTGTGGAAATTAGTGTCGTGCGAGGGACTGATTTAACCCCATCTCCTTGAACTGCTGGACAAAATTATCTTCAAGAACCCAGAAACTCCATGCATGGAATATTACCCTGCTTTATAAATGTGACTTGCTGCTTTCAGTTTTAAGTCTTCGCTGTGAGACATAATATTATCATCGTTGAACTGCAACGCTTCCCTTAATTCTGGACATTAGTAGTGGACTCCTCAGTATCATCTTATAATTGTGTGTAATTTTACTATATATGTAATGTTGTTTTGGACATACCAACTCTTTAAACCAAACTGATTAAAAATCATTAAATATGTGTTATTACTATGCACTTCAGATCACTTTTTGTGCGCACAAGCTCATTTGATTGTGTTTAAAAGGTATTTCTGACCTTTGACGTCTACGAGGCGTCATAACAGCCGGCCACACAACAAAATCACACAGTTGTCTTGTAACCCTGCATTCACTGCCAGATGTAAGAATCCTTGCTCACACAGGATGCAAAAAAAAACTAATTCCCTTGGCTCACTCGACCACGTTGTTTTTGATTGCGTGTTATCGTATAATGAATTTACGTTCAAATCGTTCACAAACTATCAACAGAAGCCATCATTTTGACCAGTTGATGATAAGCCCTTTCGCGTACTGCCATCGCATGGCAATCTGTGCACTTTGACGCGTGGAACCATGAGATTTGGAGGTAGGGTTGCGGCTGGTGTTCGTAGTTTCCTTCCCGCTTGAAAGTAGACCTAGGGAATTGTCCAATGAACCATAGAAAATGTCGCGACTCTACCTTAAAAAATATTCATGAGGTAGAGTAAAGCAATATTAGACCACGATCCTGTTACACAGCCCAAAAAGGTAGTTAAAAAAAAGCAGCTTAGAGTACAGAATCAATTCGGAGAGCAAAACGTATCTGAAATTGACAATAAACTCTATTTCTCTAAGGTGGCATTTTTTCCCAATAAATAACATTATAAAATAGCTCTGAGGAAAAATTGGCAACATGAACACCGAAGATAAACCAACCTCCAACCCAGCAACCACCAATAAGATGGACAGGACGGCTCTGCCGGAATAGACGTTCCTATGGTGTGTGTAAATTCGGCACCCGTATACAACTTATATTAAGCAGGGGTCACTGGAATTGACTTTGGGTTTTGTTTTGGGGATTACCCACGATGTCAGCCATTTGTATGACCTTTTATACAGCGGTTACTGTTGCGCACCAATTCCGCGGAGGCTATGAATCACGAAATGTTCCTTAAACACAAACTACCTTCAAGCGAATACTTATTTACTGTTGTTTTTATATTATTACAAAAATATTAACAAATACAAAATTCTGCCAAGTTCACTCTATAATAATAATATATCAATTTTTAGTCCGTCCTGGAGTGCAATAAATCTTAAGTGCAATAGCTGCCAATGTGATAAAAAATCTGTGCGCTGCCATGTATTGGACAACTCAAATTATCTTCTTTAGTCAATGGCTCTTGGAATGGTTTTCTCAGGCAACATATTTGCCTGAAGAACCATATTAAGAGCCCGACCGAAGATTTGGCAATTGCAAGATGTGATTATGGACTTTTGTGACAAATGGAAGCTATTGCCTGACCGACCTTCGTGCATTACCCAACAACTGTTTTCACTGCAGCTGTGAGTTGTATGTAACACAACTCTCTTTGGAATAGTACCACTCAACAATATTTAGGAGACGTATAAAAGGAATGTAATTTCTCATAAATTAAACGTTACCTTTCTCATCTTCTTTGCTAAACCTTGAGCAATAGTCACCTCTATTAAAAACCATGCGAGTGTTTTTACAGATCCGACAAGACAACGAAGTTATTAATATCTCCATGTACATTAACATTACTGGTTCGGCTACCCCGACTTCGTCCGATGCCAACTGTGAATCCTGAACAGAAGTGCAAGAATAAATAAACGTACTATCGAAACACTCTGAAAACGATTTTGTTTAGATTCAGTGTCGTAATCCAGCAAGTGGTGGGTAAAGAGCTCCCTAGAAGGGCTCACAGTACGTTTTTGATGCATGTAGCGCGATTTTCTAATCCTAAACATCGAAATATTTTAAAAGCATTAAAAAAAAAATTTTTTATATTTTTGTTACTGGCATGGATATACGAACACAACCGCAGTGTTGCTTGAAATCTGTGTATTAAAGACAAGGCAGCACTTTGTATCTGATTCTGTACTTTCTATACGTGCGTATCAAAATTCCGACTGAGATAAAAAAAAATCCTTTCCATGTGCATATAGGTGAAATATCACAGATTTTTCAGCGATATATTGTGGCACCATGATCAACACAGTTTGCGGACCTCAAACACAAAAACATATTGAATCGTTGTTTATTCTGTACTGTGTAAACCACAGTCAGCTGTTTCGTGCAGATTTGGGACGACGTCGTCTCTTAATGTCCTATTGTGGGAGACGGTAGAACAAATTTCCTCAAATACTTCACACTACTTCACTTTTTTCACTATTTGGTGGTTTGTTCTACATTAAAAGCAGTTATAATGGAATTGTACACACTTATCCCTGATTTAAAGGTTAACAAAATGCATTTCCACATTTTTTTTCGAATCATCTCGCATTCTCGCGGGCTAAAACCCTTTAAGGACCAGTAGCGAAACCTCCATACTCAGTTGATATGTGCTAAAAATTATCTTACCACTTTCAAGCGGACTTCTGTTGACCTTCCATGACAGCCTATAGAATATTTCTTCCGGTTTCCTCCAGGTCAGCACGTAGATCCAAAATGTGCATCATTCCTGGTATCTACAGCCTTGATAGGGGCTTCTACGAGGCACATAGATCCAGCCTTAAATTGTCAAAAGCGTGGAAATCGCGGCAGCTGATAGCGTACAAGATCACACAAGTGCTTTAAAGACTTCCTACGGATGCTCGCTCTGGACTGCTTTCACCAAAACCTCTACAACATACTGGCTTTGCAAGGCGGCATTTTTTTCTCAGCATGAAAAAGTTGTTTGGACCCAAGGTAATAGTCCGCTTTCTCTAAAAAGCATGCATTGATCTGGACCATATGACACATATCAGAGTACAAAGCGCATCTTCTTGCCATTAGGCGAAAGAAAATGAATCTGGTACATGGACCCAAATCTATATAGAATTGATTGTTCATTCAACCGGAAGTGATGGAGGATCCTGGTTTAAAAGGCAACATTGATGGGACAAAACATACCATCTGGTCCAATCTGAAGATTTTCTTCTGCGGTTCTGATCTTTGTTGATTATTTTGTGACCTTCAACTTGCATAATGAGATTTTTGCCTGCAGCCTATACCAATTTAAACACACGGAATGTTGTAATTTCGGCATCGCCAAGAAGACATCTCGACAAGATAATGTGTTGAAGTAGTTTGGACTGTAATATCCCCGTGCATTTGAAATGTTGCCATTCATTGAGAACTTAGTAGTCATTTCAAAAGATCTGACTCTATCAATCCAATTGCTTGCCATAACATCGATTATACTTGAGGGTCGAGAACACAAATGTCTCAAAACCACTATCTATGATCAATATGATCGCCCCTGTATCGTGGAAGAATATCAAATCTCCATTAACTTCCTTTGTCGTGCAAATGTGGAACTTATTGACAGCCCTCCGTAATTCGAACAGTATAAACGGTATATTTGCAAATTCAGAACGCCTTTTCCCGATGAATTCGAGAAATCGTCGCCATCTTATTGGATATTCCTCTGACATTGTTTGACTTTGTATGCTTCTTCGTGAATCTTTCTCACCAGATTACCAATGTCATCCTCCTCTTCTTTAGTGTCTGATGCTTCTCCGTGTTGTCAATCGCAAAGAACACGCCTTTTTAATTCAATAACTACCAAATTGCAAATACAAGTTGAATTCTGAGATAATGTTGGGCTTCTTCTGTCACCTGGTAATCAACGCAGTCTTTGTGAGTTTCGACGAGCAATACGGGCATTGTTGTTGTTGCTTACTGAATCCATCCAAAACTTGATGGCGTTTTGAATTGTTCTGGATGTCGTTAGTGAAATCAAGCAGATCAAATACGATATATAAATGCATTGAGCAGCCATGAACGTATGATGAGTGTTATAGTAAAAATCTGGTCCAGCAAAAGTTCCCATAGGGACTTGAGATTTAAATACGCGGCTCTCTTTGACTCTGTTACCCACCCTGCGGCCACATCAGAAAAAAGAATTGTATTCAAGAAGATGGTTTCTGTACCATTCTGCAAGAACTAATGGAAAAACGCCTAGGCCAATATTAAGGAAAACATCACTGATTTGAGTAGGAATTGTATTTCCAGAAAGTTGGACAAATGTCAACCCATAAAGTATAGCATGTATGAACCACTTTAAGCGATTTGTCATGATTGTGTTGGTAAAATATGGAGATATCGTGAAGTAATGTCCCAGAGTTACTCCAAATGCATCACCAAAACCAGCCCAAAATGCAACAGCAAATATCACCATTGTATCTATTGTGTCTTGGCGATATATCGTCACAAATATAGAAGAGAATGATAGCAGAAGTGTTGTTATTAACAGACGTCGTGGCGAGAGTGTAATTCTGGTAAGTATTGCTGTACATGCGCTCCTATTTTCTCCAGTTGGCAATACATATGTTATAAACGATGCACCCATGAATATACCCATTGCAGCAGAAATAATGCTCTGGTATGTGAAAGAAGCCAACCATTTTTCACTATTGTCTGAGGAGTACGAAAAGAGTTTCACGCCTAAAGCAACACTTTGTCCCATTCTGGTTTGGCAAACCATTACTGTCCCTTGCTGCATTGCCAGTAAAAATGAAAGAGTGCATCCTGCAAATTTTGGAACAGTTATTGTTGGAGAGAGTAAAAGACTTCCAACTACGTGTACAGTAAATATGGTATCGGCTAAATTTTTAATCGTTATATAAAATTGTACATTTTTGGTCAACAAAAGAGTGAACAGCGATATCCAAACTATTAGGCGCATACAACTGCTCACACCTAAAACAACAGCAAATCCGGAAAGCCCATCAAAACTACTAAGATAGAGAAAAACAATAATACATACAACGGGTACCGATCTCTCTCTAACCATGTCTTTTGATCCTCTTCCCGATGCTTATTCTTAAAATACCATCGCACACTGTCGTCAACCTCTCTTCTTGTTTCGTTTGTCTTTTCCTGCCATCTTTCATCAACTTCTTTCACACAACACAATTTTGTATCGATACCAAATGTTTGTGGTTCCTCAGGGTTAAATTCGTGGCCCATCAATTTCTTCAGCAGGCTAGTTTTACCTGCCCTCTCATCTCCAAGAATTTGGACCTTGCAGGTGTCTCCTGGCGCACACCCTGTTAGTATTGCTTCACGATACAGCTCGTTGATTTTATTTGAAGGAGGAGCCCGGATCAAGAATTTCGCCATTTCTATTTGTTAGAAAGATGTAAAGCAGGTAAGAATACTCCTTAAGACTCGTTGGTTTGAGGCTGCTTTCCAAATCGCTGCGAAATTATAAATCTCATGAAAACTAGGCAGTTTCCCAAGATACGAATATTTTGGACGCATATTATCAATTAAACAACCTCAAATATCTTGTTGGAGGTAATGTTCATTGCTCCGTCAGGCATGTGAGATATGGAATTCAATATTCAATACTGATAACCAATGTTTGTATTTACTACGGTGGTTGGTATTTTTCTGTAACGTCACTAGAAACGTTGCCGATATCCCAAAACATGTAAAAAGGATGCACATCTGAAAATAAGCAAACAAAGCAACCAATATTGTAACCAAAATCTTATAGTCTTTGTTAATTTGAGAATTTATGGGTATAAACTTGGAGCAATTTTCTTTTTATTTTGACATTTAGATGTAGTCAGAAACTATAAAGCCATTTAACTGTAACTTGAATACGGTATGTATATCGTGTCATTTCTGACATAGTTTTATTAGACAATAATAGGCACAAAGGGTATATTTTACAAATGCTAAATCCAATTCCCTTGGTTTGTTGCTTATGCCATTTATGTCTTTTCACCGGATGCTAATATCATTTTATATATTATGAACTTATTGCTACGGATCTAGTTTGAACTTATTGCTACGGATCTAGTTGAATTCAAAATTGGGTATCACATTTTTAATATTCTTACAGGCTGACAAAAGACAGTATACCATTCATTCACTACGCCAGTTTGGTTAAAAATGTAATCCTAATCGTGCTCAATCACCTCCGAGTTTTTGGACAGCCACTAGCGTCCACAAACGTGGCAAAACTTGATATTCATCTGTAATCGGTCCTTTAACATTAATGTTCGTCTGTTTTTAAATCCATGCATAAATGCTTGCGTTCTCCCAGGTTGTTCTCTTACCGTATACAAGGTGCTAACTTTCAGTAGCATATACCGTCCGTTATTTTCTGTAGTGAATCCTTACTTGAAATTTAACGGGTGCCCATTGCTGAGTCAGACGAAACAATTCAGTTAATGCTGTCGTCCTTCAATAACAACCGTCACAATCTGACATTGTATCGCCACAATGTTGAAGACAGCGTTCTTGATAGTGACAGAATCTACAATAAGATGTTTCTGAACGTTATTTTAAAGCGAGCATTAAAATGAAGGTTGGTCTGAATTATAACAGTGTATTGCCAACACTTAGATGAGAGGAGTAACAAAGAAAAAGCAACCACCGTTATATAAAAGGTTAGACTTTCAATGTCTATGCATTTTGCAAACACACAGAGACTCTAGTTAAAATAATTACAGTATTGGTAGTATGCTGTTACTTGACCCGCGAATAGGTAATTCGTGTAGGTATTCAATGTTCATTTCCCAGATGCTCATGCGGATATGCACATGAAAACCATTCTTCGAATGAAAATTGTTCATTTAGCTCTAATTTTTTGTTGCGCATATTTCCGTTACACACGTAAAAGAATGTTTTTCAGAAATGCGTATTTTTTTTGGCACAATATCTAGTAGACCTATATGTCGAATCACGAAACTTAAACCGGGATTTTCGGAAACTATTTCCTGCTCCGCATCCTAATTAAAATTTCGTTCTTATTTTGGACATGTACACAGCACCTAGCGGTTTCTGTGATGCCACAAACTTGCCCCATCAAAGTTGCTTTTAACCGATGTCTAGTATTATAGTCCGTCTTACTCACAGTCGGCTACAACGGTAATTAGGGCACTCAATTCAGTTAAATCTTCACGCACTTCGCTGTCACTGTATATTCCATTACGTTTATGGAGCCCGGACTATGGATCCCGGCGGACTATATCTGCTTTTATTAACAAACAACAAACCGGTTTAAAAGTAATAGAGTCCGGCGTACTCATAGTCCGCTACAACCGTAAGGAATGGGCACCTCAATTCATTTGGACGCTTCACGCACATTATTTCACGCTTTTCCTTTATTCCGCGTCTATGGAGCCCGGACGTGGGCTCCCGCCGTACTATAGCTGCTTTCACACCTGGAACTACTAACATAGAAGTGAATCCACGCTAACCCTTTAGATACTTTGCGCAATGTATGATGGGGCGATGCACAGGTCAAATGAATGACGTGTTGTAGTTTTGAGGCGTTTGGTGTTTGGGCAGTCAATCGGGGTGTGCTTTGAACATAAACCTACCCATTTAATTCGAAATCACTCTTGTATATACAATATTACGTGTAATATACGTTGTGTGGCCCAAAACGTCGACCACCGTCCATATTGTAACCGTTCCTGGTGCATTTCTGTCAATATGGCCTGATAACAACACATTAGGTATATCCCTACTGTTCAGATTGCAAAACGTCGCATTCCAGAAAAAATTTAAAGTAGCATTCGGAGAAAATTTAAAATATTTCTTGTTTAGTATAGTTTGATATTCAATATTTCGATTTGTACTAAAATTGGTTTTATTGGCTAACGTTTTTGAGTGATTGATTTCAAAACAAAGTGTGCATTTTTTCCAACGGCCTTCAGTCCGGCCTTTTGATTTCAAAATGGCCGCCATTTTTTCATTCTATTTTGTCCTATATCTCGGCCTATGAGCAACTTAGAGGGTTAAAATATGTGGCAATACCCATGTTTTGATACCAGGATTCCATTGAAGCATTGTCTGTCTTTTACTATTTGGGGGTTCGCCCCGCCTCTTGAATTTCAAAATGGCCCGCCTTTTGTTCAATTATGTTTATGTCCTGTATCTCAGCTTATGAGCAAATTAGAATGTAAAAATGGTGGCAATGCCCATGTTATGTGATACAAGGGATTCCAATAAAAGCATTGCCTTGCTTGTCACTAATTTGGGTTGGCGCCATCTGAATTTCAAAATGCCCCCTTTCAAATTTGTGTACAATTTGTCCCAATCTGGCTTGTGAGTAACGTAAAAAAGTTGAAGTTGGTGGCAACCATGTTTGTGATACCAGGGGTTTCCATAAAATCATTTCCTCATTTGTACTAATTGTGTCTTGAACTGGGCCTGCTCTAGGGTGGAGCCGTTTCCTATTCCTAAGGTAAATCTGATATTTTGTAATAATTAGAGAGTACTTAAATGTGATTGAATCCTTCCAGTAAGCTCTTATTTAAGCCAAGTTAGTTTGATTCAACTTTTCAATACTTAAAATTAATGATTAATTAAGTAAAACGAAGGCCAGGGTGGAGGTAATTGGACACCAGTATTGGGACAGATACCCATGTCAGTTTATGTGAGAACTACAAGGTCTTCTATCTAATCTACTTTTCCGCGAGCTTTCGATCGCACTTTTCCGCATACTTCAAAGTCTTTGATCTACTTTTTCTGCGTACTGCAAGCCCGAGGTCTTTAAGATAAAATTCTCCACCAGCAACTAGCGTCAGTGACCAGCAATGGAAACCAATTTTGTTAAGGAGGCCTCGACTTGATGATCCTGCCCTCTATACAGGTGTTTTGCCTCGCGTCAAGTGATACCACTTTGTAGTGGTCCTCAATCACAAACTGTCAACACTTTTTATCTTACTTGTGTGAAAGAGCAATGAAACTGCAATCTTCAGCATGAAATACCACTGGGTTTGGGAGATGTTGGTGAGCTCCATGCTTTTTTTGCTTTAACACTCATTCTACGCAACGTAATCTTGACTCCATTCGATATTGGATTCTGGTCTTATTCACCACGACATCCGTCAAATCTTTACTGAAAGTGGTTTTAAGCGTGGTGTAGGGGTACCATTTAAATTAACCAATATCATGGCCTGCTATGACCTCCCCCTCGTGAAGCATTTGCAGCTAGGAAATTTGGATACCATGATCCCGAAATTCACGAACTCTGCAAATAGGCTTCATTATGAGACAAGATATGGCCCATTCGGTGACAGAGGACAAAAAATATGGGTCTGGGGTGAGAGACAGCCAAAATGCCCCCAATAAGTGTTTTTTCGGGTGACAAATTTTCATATTTTCCCCAAAATAGGGGTCTTTGGGTGACAGTTTGGTGAAATTTAAAAAAAATATGTGGTCGTATGGGTGACATTTTTGGTTCTTTGGGTGACATTTTCAATTATGGTCTTTAGGTGATGCCGAAAATGGGGTTCTTAACAGGGTGTAGGGAGCTACATCTCGTGCCCTTGAGGAGCAAGCCAAGTAACTATTTGCTCATTGATCTCACAAATATTCACGGACTTGACCAGTTTTTCTGCTCAAATGAAGATCGTTAAGTGCACTGACGAGAAACCTATGAAGCTCCTAAAATGCTCGTGGAATTTTGTCACTAATTCATTGCATTTCATTTCCAAAAAATCTGTTAGTGCAACAAACCTACTAACGCTTTTCAAGTTTTCTGTTATCCCCATATCAATCTTGCCTCAGATTGCCTTCTTCTAATCTCACTGACAAGAGAACAATATGTCCATGGCCATTGAGGAGTCCTACGGGAACCACCAGTGGACTCTTGAGAGAGTTTTACATACACTGGCTGATGCATTCAAAGAGGTTGGACACAGCCAATACAATTGTGCGTTATCGATGCCATTCCAATTCAAGAAAAACTGCCCATCAATGATACTGCTTCATTTCATTCATTTGCCAACACATTTGGCCGAATCATCCATAGATCGTATTTTTAGATATTATGAAGATTTTGTTAAGCTTCGACATATATATCGACAACTCTTGACACGTGGCAAAAGGTCTGCTGGTATTGATTCGGTCAAGTTTGACTCGCCAATATCAAAGTGTACCTACCACTGAAATAAACTCCTGTCTCACAAGAATGGAGTCTTAACTGACAAATAACTTCGGAAAAGCTCTACTCCAATCCAATGGGTAATATACCGGAGGTATTCGGTCTTTGGGCATTCAGCCTTGTTTGTATTTTAAGGGGTGTTATACTCACCTATTGAACACTAAAACCAACGTGGTAGCGATACGACAACGCTCTACGTGAGCGAGTTCAAATGAAATGCCGAACACATTATATGTTCGGTCATTTCACATTTTAACAAAGCGGTCACAGGTTTATTCAACCGAATAAATATAGAATCAAATAGGACGATCAAGAAGTATGTGCATTGTAGAAATCGCAAAACCATAATGGGTATACTGTGGGCTGAAAGTTTCGGGTCCTAGATGATATCTTGGCACAGATGAAAAATCGAAAATGCGCCCTTACCTAGGTCTGATTCAGAAGATTTTACGAGGAGGGCGGCCTCAATTTTCAAAACAAATCGTGCTTTTGCATGTACATACTGCTGTCCATATACTGAAAATAGTAAAGCTCAATCGAAGTCCTTCATATAGAAAATCACAAATTTGTATTAAAAATTCCGGATCAGGAATTTTTGATGCCGATGGCCAGGGCTACGACAACCCAGAAGAATTGAGATCAATTAAGCTACAAAAGGTTCGCCTACCCGATATCTCGAGTCACATGATTCAAGGCTAAAGTTTACATCGACGGTCAGCTCCAACAAAGACATCACATGTCACGTTCAACCTGTTATTAGAGATTCAACGCGGACACATTTACAGGAGAATTTGGACGAAACTTGTCGATCAGATGCAAACAGTTGCCACCATACAGAAGGGCCAACAGTCAAAATGATATACCTATGAGATTCCATAATAATTGCCTATGCACCCCCCCCCTTTTTTTCCCCGCCCCTCCCCCCCCGGTAATACAAAATATCTGACGACGAACGCGCGTCAATCTAAACACGTTATATTCACCGGTCTCTCCTTCGGGTTTTCATTAAATCTGCTTTTTCCCCCCCTGAGAAGGTTAAAAGACGCAAACACATACGCGTTCCTGGGGATATGGAATATGGTGGTTTGAATATGCCTTTAATCTGGAATATCAAATTTGTGCTATTACTATGAAACTGGATATCCAGATGGTGTGATAAAAATAGGATGTATCATGAGAAAAGGGAAAAGAATTGTTAAGCCATTTTGGTTTGGACCCCCTTGGGAGGCTTGTTTAAGTTCTACTTGATCTAAAATGTAATGTAAATAGGAAGATGGAAAAGACATTATCAATGGCAAAATACCAGTGTTTACCTATTAAAATCATGGTTCATCTACAAAATTAAGTGTAATGTATACTATGCTAATCATTCCATTTTATGGGTACTGATAATATAAGAATAATGGGTACGAGTTTTGTTTTTACGAAATGGATAAAAGCTTGGAATCATTATTGGATGATCACTTGTATTGGAAACAGATTCCTAAATCTAGGTGAATTGACGAAGATGTTAAAAAAAATGTCCTTTATGTTGATTAAGTCCAATTCAGACAGTGGGAAGAAAAAAAATAAGAAAAAGAGACCTAAGTCGGTTTTGTTCAAAAGTAATACCTCATACTTTATATTACCGTTTGGAAAGTTGTACATGTTTCTATGCTCTCAAAATCGAAATGATATTTGTGAACTGTTGGAATCAAACAACATTAAATATATGATTGAGTTAGTTACTGGAAGATAAGATTTAATATGGAAAGACATTGGAATGTAAAATATATTTAAGTTCAGTTGAGGGGATTAGATTTAAGAAAAGATTGGTACTTTCAATTTAATCTTCCATATAATATATCCCGGCGAAAACTTTTGCAAATGAAAATTGTTTGTAAAAAATGATGCAATTTTGTAAAGGTAACTGAAGACTATGATCCATTTCTTTGGATTGTGTGCTAGAAAAATATTGTTATTTTGGAACTCAGTTTAAAGATTGCATATTACCTTGACGAAATGTGCCTTGAAGTAAGCTTAGATAGGATTGTATGTGGTTGGTACATTGAAAAAAAAGATATTTACTAAACGTTTTAATAATTTGGCATCAGATTCGGTTTATAAAATTAAAAATGATATATAATGAAACACACACCAATGTGTGAATTACTACCAGAGAATTGATGACAGCGCGAACGTTTCATTGTTAATCGCAAAAGAACTTTGCTGGGCTCGAACACTTGTTGATAAAGTTGCTTCGTATCAATTTCGTATGTTTAATCGCATCGGATAGGAAGGACATTGCGCTGTATAAAACTCGAAACAGACCCCCCCATCACTTTCCGTGGTGGCGCAATGGATAGCTGCACCGGATCTAAACGGGAGGTTGTGGGTTCGAGTCCATCTACAGCAAAGTTTTTTCCTTTTGCGATTATCAATACACGTTCGGCGCGATGTCATCAACTCTCTATAGTATAGATATATATATATAATATATATATATATATATTATATATAATATCTATACTAATATATATATTATTATATATAGTACTAGATTGAACCATTAGGGCGAAAATATTACTCTTTATTAGTATATAATGAGCTTCTTATTATGCTAATTAATACTATTCATGTTTTGTGTAGCTAATGAGATTTATCTCTTCATTGCATAAATAATCTTTCCTTTCTTTTGACGGAATAAAGCGCAAACAAAGGATATAAACGTTAAGGCGAAAAAACATTTCGCCCTAACGGCAAAACTCGATGTTTATGAATAAGAAAATTCGCCCTCGCGTTAGGGAGAAAAAAATATAGGGAGATAGTTTATATATATATATATAAAATAAATAATCCCCCAAACAAGGGTAGATGGTATGGTGTTTCTAAACCCAATCCTACAGGTGTTTTTTGTTATAGATGACCATTATTTTTGCGGAAGCTAGCTAGATGACACTTCGCAAAAATAATGCTCATGTATAACAAAAGACGACACTAGATAAGAATCGAGGGAAGAGGCTATGGGTTTATGAACAGATAAAACTTTGAAGGTGTTTAATTAGGTATTATAATTAGTTCATTTAAAAACTTTGTCTTTGTTGTCTCTGATTCAAGTTAAAGTATTACACATTAATCAGTGCTCTCAAGAAAAACCGTTCCTTTCTCTGGTAACCACCAATAATCGGGAATTGAATTTTGGGTAGCTGCGATCGCTGCGCGGGATGTGTGTGTATGTGTTTGTTGGGGTGTGGGTTCTCCTAAAGTAAGGCTGACTCAGAGACTTTGTTTTTTTTTAACCAACGATGTGTCGCCTCAATTCCTTAAAAAATCGTGTTTTTGTAACAAAACACACACTATATACTTTGTCTCACATATACATCACTGTTTGAAATAGCTTGATCAAGTCAATGGTCTTCTTATAGAAAATCACAAACTTTGTAGTAAAGTCCAGATCCGGAACTTTTTGTTATACACAGATCCTGTGTACTGTTATTACTCTACATAAATGCGCATGAAAATGAAAATCGAATCATCTCAAACTTTGGCAATGAGCAATTAGGTTGACTATCTTTAGTTCTAGTTGGCTTTATTTTAAATTAATACACAAAAACATGGTATTCGAAATCTACTGTTGTGGGGGACGCTTACACCCATGAACTTAGTATTCAATTCTAAAATGATTACGTCCTGCAAACCTTAGAATTAAGATTTAACAGGTGTTAAATTAAATATATTATGTAAAGGCGCATTTTATGATTCTAACAACCTATGTTTTTTAATTATGGTTCATAGTTACCTGACCGAAGCTCATCCTCTATGTTACAAAACGAGTAAAATCAAAATGCTAGTAAATCGTTAGAATGACGTCATTAAATTGGGATTTGTAGCAAACCTGTTATGTCATAGACGCACGGTTGTTGATGTAGAATAAGCGAAATTAATGTTTTCACCAAATAAGTTAGGAATAATCAGATTTCATGTTGTTTTTGGGCAATAAATGTGCAAAGTAAATCTAGTTGGTATATTCCTCTCGTCCCTTAACTGATTTAAATGCACTTTGAAAAAAAATACCGGGAAAAGAAATCAAGAAAAAAACGCCCTCCCTTTTTTTTTGGGTGATCGTCAGAATGTCTCTAGGCGAAAGTTAGGGACCATACAAAAACCTTTCGGGCCATAATAATGCTTCGAGCCAGCACAATATTAATTTTCAAGTTTCAGACTTGCCCTGGAGTGTGACGTCATATAGGAACATATTTGGGGTCTACCAATATATTTACACAGTAATATATGGAGATTACAACAATCCGTTTTTAAGCTCTCCACATTTTAAAACGGTTGAAATATCGGCGCAAAACTTCATAGATGGGGTTTTGGGGTGCAGGGCCTTCTTCAAGATTTGAAAACTTTATTACACTCAAATCGGGTGTGTTATACGTAAACATTTGTTGTTTATAAAAATCTCGACTTTTAGCTAATTGTTTTTAGAAAATAAAGTTTTATTATGCTATTTTTACACAGTTGTTCCTTCTACAATTTCAAAATTCCTAAGGATTCAATTTCTTTTGACCTCAAGCTTCAATTGTAAAGGAATCAATATCGGTTGTAAGATAAAACAGTTAGACCAACGGCTTTCAGTATTAGAGTATTAATACATAACGTTGACACTTTCAAGATAGACCCAAAAATAATAACAAGCTAGAATCTCTATTACAAGTACAAAGAAAGTGGTATGCAAAGAAGACATCCTTGCCGCCAACACCTCTATTTTGCTAACCATGAGGAAAATAGAATTGGGGGTATCAGTATAACATTATAGAATCTAAAAAATCCAGTGCTTGCAAAAAAACTTGCGATAAAAGCAATTAGGTCAACGCTTTTCTAAAATCTAAACATATCGTGCACCCGTATAAATTGTTTTCTTGCTTTCTTCGGCAATAATAAATCGTAATCCTCTTGTTGACCTAGTCTCATATTTTACGATGCCAGTTTATTTTACAAAACACCATTTTGGCCTGTTTGAATATCTCATATTTTCCCCTGACACAACGTTCACATTTACAAAGCCATTTCGGGTCCGCGTTAACTATTCTTTTAGGATTTTGCGCACCCCTGTTGGAATTATTTTGTGAAGTTTTGGCCTTCGACTATCAAGGTGGTTTTTAAGGTATTCCTTTACCTTTTATGTGGAGACGCAAATTTTGGTGTCCATTGTCCAGTTGTCGAAGCTAGTTCCAGTATAGTATTTGCACCTGATATTTCGGGTCTTTCTGTTCAATGAAATAAAGTCACAGTCTCGTGAACCAAGGGTATGTTAACCTTTAACTGACACTCCACAACTAGCCATGATTCGACACCACAATATGCCTCCACCTCTGAGAACCAGAACTGGCCGATCTAAAGTTTCCTTGCAGAATAGGGGCTAACCTGGAAGCAGATCAAGACACTAGCTGTGGTTTTGTTGGACCATCAACCACAGACTATGGAACATCTCTGGTCGCCCACTGTGGAGCGAACAAATGCACAAATAAGGACCGTGCGGAATTCATTGAAGCAGCCAGAAGTTGTACTCATCTCTGGCCGGATCATATTTGAGAATCACTGTGTTTGGACACGATAAGAAGAAGCAGACACAACAGACGCATTCACCATTGGGCACCTTTTGGGCCCAAGTTCTGGACGGGATCAGGCACGGCCACATTTCAAGGCCAGCATCCTGCCGTCATTTGTTATATTATAAACATTAGACGGAAAGAGGAGCTTGAGCTGTCCTAGACCGTCCGATGTGACACATTCCGAAAGGGTGTATTAAGGACACAATATGGTATGCTTACATCTGTCCGGTGATAATCTGGCAATAGTTTTAACGGATGCCGATCCATTAGATTGAGAGAGACTACCAGGGCATCGGCCAGTGGAGGGGTAAAAGGGTGCCCTCAATTCTTATAACCCAGGTGTAATTTTTTTTTGGCATCCAGGGGCCGTCCCCCAGGGGGTGTGGGGTGTGACCCCCCCCCCCCCCCATTTACAATTTGTCGGCTAAAATGGTGACTGGTTGCGAGATGGGTATAATGTCGGCAAATGGATCGACGGATTAAATCGGTGCTTCCACTCTCTTTGTTGTTGTTGCAATAGCAAATGACTGAATGACTACTGTACAAGGCTTGTCGTTTGTCTTTGACCCACAACCCCCACCCCCCAAAAAGAATGAGTAATTCCTGCATCCGGTCCCCTGGTTTTGTCATCAACACAGACTCAACAACCCCCATAAAATTGTGTATGGGGAGGCCCTGTTGTGGCATTTAGTCAATTGCCAACCGGCCTAAACAACCCCCATGACTAAAATAAACCAAGTACACAGGGCCCAAAATGGCCAATCGTCTTCACATTGTTTTTTTCAAACTTTGCCTTCGCTACACTGTCTTGCTACTTTTGTCTTTTTTCCTCTCCTTTTCCATGTTCCGTGTAGGTCTTTGTCCTGATACTTTTTGCACAGTATCTCACGGTTCACACTTACTTTTACCAGCGACATTCTCTTAACTACGGTGTTTGGGGGGAGGCCTTGTCTAAGTTTTTGCCTTTGGAATTCCGTCCTTCATATTTTTTCTTTTCTTCTTTTCTTAATTTTGTATGTCACAATCTTTTTGCTTAATCTACAATACACTAACGAATACTTTTAAGAGAATTTCCTACCCACTTTGAAGTATGACACAATTAAAAGATTTGACACCGAATACTGCCGCAACGTCTTCTGAAGTAATCTATATTTGAAAAGGGATTTACAACTTTCGGGGAACAGTCAATCAAGACAAAGACCTTGATAAACAAAGTAGTGGCAAATTACAGTGAATCAGGATTAGCAACTACTGACTTGTTTTGCATTGAAAACAAAACTGACTCCAATGTGGTCTAACTTTGTCTGCTGACTTACCACTGAAAACCAGAGAACTCTAGCTATAGAAAAAAGACAAAATAATACTTCCTAAAATCCGATATAGGTGCAAATTACCTGTTATTTTTATACGTTTAATGGGTTATGAGTTTTATAACTAGCTCCCATTCACTTAATTCTCAAAATATATCTCTATGTTTCGATTTTTAGGAATTCAAAAAAAAATTTGAAATAAAGCTATCAGATGTGAATTAATATTTTAAAAGACCTTTAAAATATCATCTGTTTATTCACTGGTACGGCTAGCGCAATTTAGTAATAATAAGTGCAGTGCTTAAAGAAGGTTACATGTTATTAACGCGACTCTATTCTTCGTGGATCAAGGAATAATCTAATTCAGGAATTTGTTTTTGTTTTGTTTCGGCGCGTTTGTGCTTTTTTTCTTGCAACAATTCTCTTTTTGAAGAAGCTGGTTTAAAAATGTTTTAACTACAAGGAACACTATCACATCTCCCCACCTCCCACGCACACGCACACAAGGCTACATTTTGCCATTTCTGAGTTTTAGTGTTCATATAATTTCCCATTTCAAGATGTGTTTGAACTTGGTTTTAAACCACTTACATGGTCCTACAGTGATTCATTTTATATACTAGCTCAGCTCATTTGTCCCATTTTCATTTACTCCGTACAGCGTATATCACTTGCTTGATAAATCAATGCATCCCCGTCCTAGTGGCTAATTCGTTTATTTCTGGTAGCACCACGTGAAGACCGCACACGTGACCGATTCCATACTGACCAAAAGGTAATGCAAATGATCACAATATTTCATAATAAGGAGGAGTTAAGGTTGTAACACCGACTACTACGATGCAATTCGGTAAATTGTTTATTGTCATGTTGCTGCTCTAGCCTCTACTTAATTTCCTCTGAACGCAGGCTAGAGACAGCAATATATTGATGGCGTCATTGATTTCAAGACATCTTCATGAAATCTTGACAGACATTTATAGGTACTTATGAGTAATACGTTGTTAACCAATTTCACTCTAAAACCGTTGGATTCGAGGGTGTCAGCTCTGTAATGAAATTATAATGGCGGTTTTACATAAAACAATGGCGGCCATTTTGAAATGGGCAGGACACGATAACGTACAGCTTTTCGGGGCGGAAATATACCTAATCCTAGTCAGGGGACATCCCCCTCATGGTGATATATGGGAAAATTAATCACCAATTGGGTGCAACGAACTAAAACTCTGATGATGGCAGCTCATGGACTAAGATGTTGTATTGTCATGAAAGCGCGTTTTTTTCAAATTGTAATAGTATCGGTGTATCAGGCAAGTCATAGTGTGTCCTTTGTCTAGTTCTACTAAGTATCCAAAATGGTAAGACAGCAATTTTTCAAAGAGTGCTCGGCGAACATGGTTCGGAATGCGGTTTCTGCCAGAAAAGCAAAAGCGGAAACATTGATCCGTGCTCAACTGCTCATACGTCACAGCGACTTAGAGGCCAATTAAAGATGCAAAATAGAGCACTTTTTGTTTCGGATTATCCTGTATAATGTGAAAAGAGTTTGAAACAGCAATTTACTGGGTTTTTCCTGTATATATAAATCACGAATGTTCATACTTGTAGGATTACATGAACAGATGAAAGCAAGATGTTTTAGTCAATATTTTCCTTCTCCATTTTTACGTTACAATCCGTCTATTACAATTTCCCACGCAAGTACAGCTGAATGAAAGCGATAAAGCATATAGAAAGGATAAATTAACAAACGTAAGTCCCGCGCACCATGTTCACTGAAGAAATCATTGATGACCGGACTATTTTGGCTACAATCTTCCTCTTTTTGAAAGCCAAGATCTATTCCTACCTTTAACCAGTCGGCCAAATTAAGTGCGATGATATAGATCAGGCAAACCTGAATGGACTTTCGATGCACGTGCCTTTGTTTCGCTTGCAGAAGAAGTTGCGTCTGTGTCCATATTTGCAATATCATAAACCAAGGGTAAATTAAGAGGACGCTGTCTAATACAAGTCTATGAGACTTATTCATTTCAGGAAGCATACTGTTGTTCTGACCGATAGAGATATCTTGCTTTAGTTCAAACCCAGCAGCTAGAATGCGCAGTGCGTAGTAAATGAACGCAACAGTTCCCGTCATAATAAGTACGTATTGGTTGACATCGTCCCTTAGATTCACAATTGGGTGTTGCACTTTGAGGTAATAAAGAGAGTGCGTGGTAAGTCCGGGCAGTATTATACCAAAGTATAGTATCAGAATTACTCGGTATACCAAAACCCGGTGAAATTCATTTTCTTTGTCATTTTGACTACTTTCATAATAATGTAACACAAATGTTGACAGAGTAGTATAAAAGAGTCCCATAATAAACGCCCCCAGCACGTGACGTTTTAGGGCTTTATCCAATTTACTCTGTGTTCGGGAAGATGTTAACATCGTATTCTTTACATCATTAGATTCACTATGATGATCAAAAGATGCTATCTCCTCCAACTTCACAAATATTATCGGTGCATCTGTCTTTTCTAGTGTAATCCACATACCATATAAAACACTTACTGCAATAGTTGTAAACTCTTCTTGGAAGGGCCCTGCAAAGTGTTTGAAAAAGTCAAAGAAATTAGTAGAACCATTATTAATACACGTATCAACAGTTACAGAGTCATTCCAACGAATATTGCTATCAGTAGATGGCCAGAGGGGTTCGGCAATGTCTGTTATCCACAGCCAAATATGCGCACTTATGATCACTGGCATTAGATATTTAATCCACAATGGAAGTTGTGGCTTATCGTTGTACATAAAGACTGAGAAGAAGATTATTTGGAGCCAAGCGAAATTAGATATATATACCTATGCCAGCTCGCTTGACATGGCCTCATCAAACTTCGAACATATCAATATGCCAGTCACAATACTACCAAAACCAAATTATCATATTTGGGGAAAGGCCAGTGATGGAGCCTCCGTGAAGACGTAAATAAAAAGCTTTTGTAAAAGACACCATCTCTTCAATCTGCTCGCCGATTGTTTTGAATGGAATATTTAAGTGATCTGTATTCTTCTCAGTAAATACCATGCAATACAATGCACATGATATAATTAATAGACACGACAAATAACTTGCCACAATTTGGAAGAATGATTAAGACATGAGACGTGTCCAATTGTCCTTTGGTACTAGGAACAGGAACGAAGCTGATGCAACCACCGAGCCTGCTTATCAGTGATATCATGATGAATCTGGGTACGGTGTCAATGCGACTCTCATTATCCCCTTGTATCGCTTAAGTGAATGTCCCTACTCTTCTGAACGAGGAAATCAAGATTATTTAGGTATTGCGCAGATAAGAATTTCTCTTATAGAATATTCGGTACGTTAAAGAGCATTTCGTGATCACAACCTCGTCCCTGTTACTTAAAAAAGTTAAGATTTTATATCATACGAACCGTTAGCCTTAGTATGCAAGACCCAGTGACCAGTGGCCAGGGCATCATTATGATAAAGCGTGTGCTCATAACAGGCAACTCGGGCAAGACTGAGATAAACTGAACACATTTGGAATAAACCATTTCTCACGGTTTCTAGTGAACCATGAATAAAACCAGAAGGTGCTGGAATCACGAAAATGCGCCTCTAATTTTCTCTTAAAGGAAATATATTTAAAAGTACCTTTAAATAGGAAAACCCAGCTCTGTCATAGTGCCATTTAGCAATGTCCATGCTGATATCATCTTTGTTACTGACAATAAAGCTTCATTTTGCCGATTGTTACAGTCATACTAGCGATGTAGGTAATTCATTCAGTTAGCATTGTATGAGTTGGCTTGTCCTTTCTGTTACTGTATTAGGTAGCTCCCTGGTCAGAAGTATCTATCCCTCAGCAGCGTCTGACCAGGCTCATAATAAAATTAGGGGTGGGCTATGACCCTTTTTTCAAAACAGTAATTCTATGACCATTTTGGCTGACAAAATTGAATCTGATAACATTTGATGTCAAATAAATTGTTTGATCTGGTTTCCATGGATTTTAACTTTTGCATGTAAAGTTCATGGAGAATTTGGCATTTTAGAATACTCTGTCAAAAGCATGTCCTTCTCAAACTATCTTGTCAGAAACACACACAGATGCTTTGTATATTCTATAAATATTTTGCAAAGGAAAAATCTAATAATATTACGATGAATTTTGAAAAGGGATTCAATTAAAGAAAAATGTCTTGTTGGGGTGCACAGAATGAATAGACTAAGCAATTAACGCCAGTAGACATAGAAAGGTCATCATTACACCACTGTCGTGAGAAATGCTTCAGTAACGTTTTGTATAACGTAATATAATTACACTTGTATTGAGCCTATTACAACAATGATACAATAGTGTTCTAGTCATTTGTAAGTTTATTGACTGAAAGGCTATTTATTCTATTCTATTTACGGCTTTGAAACAACATACCATTTGATTAGATGCGGCCAAAATATTAATTCCGATTTTTCGTACTGGAACAAGTCTTGGTTTGCCACGAAATCGGTAATCAGAACTACACTCCACAGCCACCTACATGGTATGCTATAAAAGGGAATGCGTTCTAGGGCGAAAAATGAAATCATTTAACATTGTCGTCCGTTGGATTTTCCGCCTTTCAATTGTAAGTATCCTATCAAAATTCTATTTGACGTTTGTTTCAGACTGACTGCACTGTTCCCTTAGCTGTAGTACCCAAACATCAATCTCAAAAAGCCAACTAATTGTTATGTGGTTGAAAGGGGGAAGTCACCTTCAAATTGTTCCGAAACCATTTTTCTCCGGAAACAATCCGAAAACGTACATATTTTTTTCTCTTTAAAACAATGGATTGACGTTTTTTAAAACCAGTGTTAGTTGTGAATTGGCCGTAGTTAAAAGGGGCACTAGGATTTTTGTAGGATTTTAACAAACACTATCACCCGCAATTGCATATTTGCCATTATTTGTGATGTAAAATGTCATGTCAAACTACCTGTTAACTTACGAAGTGGCTCCTTAAATGGTCGGATAAAAACAAAAATCCAGTATGCATCACGTCCGTACGTACGTTTCCGTACCGTACTACGTACGGACGTACGTACGTACGTACGTCCGATGTATGTATGTATGTTGTATGTAGGTAATGTATTATGTATGTATGTATGTATTATGTTTATGAGTATGTATGTATTATGTAATGTAAAAAAAACAGCTTTTTTCTAATCTTCCTTTTTTATCCAAGCTCCTCGACGCATAGTCTTCTGATAGACTATTGCCTTTTCTGCAACCCATAATTTACTCTAACCCCAACATGAAACGGCTCTGCTTAAGTTCATATACATTCTGCACGGACATGGATCAAGTTATAGTTTTGCTCTTTGTTCCCCGTGATCTGTCTGCTGCTTTTAATATTGGTGACCACTGGGTTTTAATTAATCGTCTTAAATAACTGGGTTTTTATGGAACTGTCCTTCCAAAGGTTTGTCGTATTTATCAAACAGATCACAAAGTGTTTAAAATCCTGGCCAATTTTTCCCATCACAGCTTGACTTCGGTGTACCACAAGGAAGCGTACTGGGTCCTGTGCTTTTTAAAATATATACGCACATTCTTGGTGAAATCCTCAAAAATAATACCTCCAATACCACACGTTCTTAAAAACGGCATTTAACTGCCAGCGGCCCGAAACGTGCAATTACTGTAAAAAGGGACTAGAAAAGTATAGGACAAGAAAGAATCGCATCTTGGCTCTATAACATCAGTGGAAACCCGCCATTCCTCATCTTTAAATAGGAAGCGCACAGACCGAGTTCGCAACCTTGGCACTATCTTTGATCATATTTCTCATATAACCATGGAAGAAATAGATAAGAAGGCAGCACATCGACCCACTTACTTTTGAACGATCTTAGTTGGGTCTTTAACTCCGAACGATATAAATTACGGTATTAAAAAGGTATGTAGGTATGGTGGTGAATTATAATATAAAGGCCAGGACGTTAGTCGCGTAAGTGTTTGCTTATTGACCGGTCCGTAATCATTGATAACGAAGCCTGATGTGGAAGTTTGAGATATTTATCCATCTGGCTTGGCGCGTTCATTTTTGAACGCAAGTGTGAGCACGTTGATGGCCATTTCAACATCGTTCGGATTGTTTAGGCGGGATATACTTAACAAGCTGCCAAAAGATGCAAATATA
This sequence comes from Ophioderma brevispina, assembly GCA_023653785.1. Lineage (NCBI taxonomy): Eukaryota > Metazoa > Echinodermata > Ophiuroidea > Amphilepidida > Ophiodermatidae > Ophioderma > Ophioderma brevispina. The sequence goes on from JAMKCH010008368.1 coordinate 24,155, forward strand.
TAAAATATAACAATAATAACCATATCACCTAACCTGCCAATTCGTAATAAAAAATATGGCGCGAGAAGGAGCCGGCATGTCCCACACTAACATCACTAGCATATTTTAGGGATTTCCGTAACCTGGCCCATCTGACACACTTTTTCTGACACACTTTCTGAATTCGGAAACCTTCCCGGAATAAAGCACATGTTTATTCCGTGTTCCAATTCATAAGTGTGTCAGAAACAAAGTACTGTTCAGATGGGTCGGTTAACTCAACTCCTCCATATTTTATCGAGGTAAGTGGAAATGGTGGAAAAGTCTTCATTACTTACCTAATAGGGTGTTGAGTATCAATAATGTGAATAGCCTAAAAGATTTGGAATTCAGTTATGTTCCTATTTTGTTACGTACTTAGCAGGAAGACTAATTTGGCCACTTTTCCTTCAAGATTTCACTAATATTCAATATTTGATGTCATCCTCGCGCTCTTCCTATATGTCTGAGTATCTGACTCATCACCTGCTCACTGTTTTCTGTGAGGCTTTTCTGTCATTGACCTAGTTACTGAGATCTGGAGTCTTTTCCCCTCTTCCAAATCCTTCCTAACAACATTGATACCCTTTTACTGGAGTTCTTGTCTAACACCACTTGTGACCGTTCCAGAAACCAGTCTGATTTAAATTCTTTGTGAAGAGGGACACTAATACAATTTATACCTATCCCCTGAATCTATGCACTAGTTCCTGTGAACTCTCAATATCAAAGGAAGTTCATCTTCCAATATCATAGACTGCGCGAAGCACTTGTCCCGTAAGAAAAAACAAAAAAAAAAAAATTTTTGATTGTAATGGGTTTTTGGATCTAACTAGCACCTGAAATTGACACAAATCCCTCAAACAAAAGGCTTAAAGTCATCCTTACTTTTTCTGTGTCAATCCCTTTTTTGGAAATGTCTTGTTTTTTACAGAAGAATGACTTTTGACCTCAAGTAACTGCACAACCTATTGGTTTTTGACTCACTTTTGGGCTCCCTCCTTTTTGGGCGGATGCCAGCAGCTCCCAAAACCGTGACTTTAAATGTCGATGGCTTCTTACAGTGAATTGCATTTGAGCTGTGATTTGGGTCCCATCCCCATCTTTTTGATTAGCACGCATTACTGTCTTTACTCCCCTTTCATGGGAACCTGACTAGGATTTCCCCTCCTGAGTGCTACCATGAGACGTTTTGTTAGAACCCGACTTATTGTTGTAATTTGTTTGTACATAGTAAATTCCTGGCTAGGCCTACTAGTATTCCTTAGTTTGTGGGTCAAAGCATAGTCGTCGGCCTTCACGGCTGCTTCACTCAACTGTCAATTTTGTTTTCATCCAGATGTGTTTGATATCTGGATGTAGACACTGTTTGAACGCTTCAACTAACATCACTCCCTAAGTTGGCCAAAATTTTGCCCGACTGCTTTCGAGAGAAGCCAGCGATCAACATTTGTTCTTTTACACGGGCAAATTCAACATGGGTCTGATCATCCTTTTTCTCTGACAAGCCTGAATTTTTGTCTATATGCATCTGGCACTAATTCATATGCTTTGAGCACATGCCTGCTTGACCTCGTCATGAATCACTACCTCTTCTAATGACATGGCCGAATATTTTCTCGGGCTTTACCAATGAACAACTGACTGTTCACAAGGTCCAAGACGCCTTGGGCCATTTTCCAATATTGTCACTTTTTCTCAAGGGTAAAGGAAGTATTTGTCTACTTCTTGTCCTGAAATTTTTGGAACACCAGGCTAAATTTTTCAACGCATCAAAACCAGAGGGCTTGGAAGAGTCTGCGAGCTAGCCTGTTGTTTCAATTTTTCTAACTATTCTAACTGAGCTTCAAGCTCTTTTTGTTTTATCTGCATTTCCTCCTTTTGTTCATTTCATTTTGCAACTTTTCCTTTTCTAATTCTTTGTCTTTTCAATTTGCAATTCCAATCCCTTTTTGTTGGATCTCTTTTTTGTCATTGTCATTTGCAATTATTTCTTTTTCTAAATCAATTTTCCTTTTCTAATTTCCTTTTGCATTTCAGCTCTTTCACTTTTACGTATTTCATTTTAACGGCATCAACTTTGCCCTGTTTCAGATATCTCTATTCTATCCAATATGAAGTATCCCAAACATCTTCCATCTCCTGGACCAACTTCATCAAATTATTCCTTGATGACTTGCTTTCTCATGCATGTTTGCCTCAAGTCCTAAATGCAGTTTCATTAACTCATGCTTTCTCAGCTCATCAAACTTCTCCCAAGTTATTTGACCTTGAACTCCTTCTTCTGATTAAACCCATTGTGATTGTACTCTACGACACAATATAATATTGACTTGAACCAAACTACAACAGTAGTGACATGTCAAAAACCACAAGGTTTGATCCAAAATGTGCACAATGTTACAATATTATAACATTTTTGGTGAAAATGTCTGAATACAATAAGGCTCAAATTCATCTCCATTCAATTCCCGATGACGAGCCCCCAAGTATGTTATGATGTATCGAGACGGCAAGGTCAGAAATACCTTTCAATACACAATACAAATAAATGCGCCTGTGCACAGTGATTAAGATTGATTAAATAAAACAGTTTTATATGATCTTCAATTGGTTGGTTAAGAATTTTGCATGTCCAAAACCAAATTTACGATAAATCACACACAATATTTAAGATTATAATACTTAAAGTTCAGGATTGTCCAGGGTTGCAGGAAGCGTTGCAGTTCAAACGATGATAGTTCCCACAGCAGAAGACTCCAAAAGACAGGGCATCCCAGATATTCACATAAATAGCAATTGGTATATTCCAAACGCGAATCTATGAGTCCTGAAGATAACTTTTATCCAGCAGTTCACAAGACGACAAGGTTAGATAAGTCCCTCGACGACACGAATATTCAACAGTAATCAGATCAAGATAATCACCACGATTTCTATCTGTCCCCAAATTTGAAATCAATTTTGATTCCCCGCACTTCGGCTTCAAAGACGACGTAGATAATTACAGCGACTCTGCCTCACAGGAATTACAAATCCTGGCACTAGGTGACTTTACAGGTCTGCTACTCAATGCAGAGTAAAACTATAGCTATGACTCAGCTACTTGTTACGAGTGGATGCTGGCAGAGAGTCTCTTACTCAAATCCCCATTATATATTGACTTCACAAAGTCACAAGGTCTTAAAATAGACATTCACCAGCATCATGCTCAAAGAATAGCCTTGCACTAGCTAGCCAATTGGAATTCACATAAATTATATCATCTGAATGACATCACTTTCAGATATAACTTTATGGGGGAATCCCCAGATCATGCAAGTTGTGGATCTAAGCATAAACAAGTTGACTCAGTTACAAAGTGACAAATTGGGGATTCCCCATTGCCGATGTGCAATCGTATCTAACAGGTATAATGTTGCAACAAACAACCTCTAGGGGAATTCATTATTCTCTTTTCAACATAAACAAAGTCTTTTCACGTGAGAAATCTTTTCTCAAATAAAATTGAGGAAAAATAATATTTTAATCAAATTTGCGGGTGTGGGTTAATGATTAACAACTGCACTGATTACCTCATTCATCACACGATCCTTGTCACGGAAATGTGTCTCAGCTTATAGTTGCTGGATGGAAGGAAGAGGAGTGGTAAGCTAAAGTGAATAAAGTAGTGGTAGCAGATATGTACTATCATTTCTATAAAAAGGAAAAAGTGAAAACCCAGTATCAGAGTCCTCCTTTTGAACAGAAGAGTTATGGTCTGACGGAGGAAGGAGTCTCAAGAAGATTATACCACACCCTTCAAAGCTAAATCTGGATTGTAAACTAAGATGGTTTCCGTATAGACTCTATCACAATATTCTTCCCTCAAATGTGTGCTTGATAAATGTCAAGTTGGTAATGATAACCTGTGCAGTTTCTGCAAAATCACTCAAGAAACCAATTCCCATCTCTTTACAGAGGCGAAGTGGTAAATAAGTTGTGGAATCACTGTCACACCCATTTTCAAAAAGAATTCACCGAGTAAAATAATTTCAATAATTATATGGATTATATGGGTATTACGGCAATGGGATTAAAAAAAACACAGGTCTGTTAATCAATTGCTCCTCTATAGTGCACGAAAATACATTATAGGTGCAGATGTAGATGTGATAAGCTCTGCCATCATGCATGCAATTCATAATAGATTAAGGCATGTTTGGAATGGACTGACTGAAAATTGACTCAGGCAACTCGTTTGAGTCATGTAGCCCAGTGTCTGAAATGACTCCATCCCCTGGTAAACCACCCGAACACCCATATCAAAAAATACTTTTCAAATTGACTCAAGCTCCTGGGTCAATTTGACGGTTAATTGTGTTGTAATATCACCTGTAAGTTTATTGTAAATCAGCGGAGCCTAATATACATCCCCGCCTAAAAACTCCCGATCTACGATATAATTACTGTATTACAAAGGTAGTAGGTGAATTATAAAATAATAAATGCCAGGAGCCTTGTTCGTGTAATGTGTCTTTGCTTATTGACCGGTTGTCCGTAATGCATTGATAACGAAGCCATGATGTGGAACGTTTGAGAGATTTAGCCAGCTGGCTTGGCGCGTCATTTGAAAGCAAGTTTAAGCACGTTGATGGCCATTTCAAATACGTTCGATTTTTTAGGCGGGAGTCATAGTAACAAAGATGCCAAAGATGCCAATATTATAAATAGAAGGTTCAATACACAATAAACCTAGCTCATTCGTAAAACAAAAATATGGCCTAGAAGGACAACGGCAGTGTCCCAAAAATAACAATCACTTAGCTATAGTTTTAGGGAGTTTCCGTAACCTGATCCATCTGACACCACTTTCTGACAACTTATGAATTCGGAAACCCTTCACGGCAATAAAGCACCTGTTTATTTCCGGTGTTCCGAATTCATAAGTGTGTCAGAACAAAGTATGTCAGATGGGTCAGGTTACGCAACTCCCCATATTTTATCATGTAAGTGGTGGGAAAAGTCGGTCATTACTAACCTATTTTGTTACGTACTGGCAGTCTTTTCCTTAAAGGATTTCCTAATATTCAACATTGATGTTGTTATTTACACCAAGGACTTACAATTGCACTCCAAAACAGGGGTTAATTTCAGAATAAATTTTCAACTTAACCCAGAAGTACGCTAAAATTATTTACAATAATACCCTCGACAATGTGCCTGCCCAGTGACACAAATAAAAAATCAAGCTACCCCTGTGGTACGGTTCACAAAGGCACATAACAAAATAATCATTTCGGCTAGGACCAACACGGAGTCAAGCCATATATATATCTTTCATTCAGAATAAAAAGGCTCGCAGTCGGAAACATGCACAATGCACGGCTTTTTTGCTGAATTGGGGAGGCCACGATTATCGAAGAAATTTTTAAGTTATCTCGCGTTTATGTGGACCATTAGCTTCAACCGAATGAATGACTAAAACTGACAGCCGTATCAACAGTCTCTCTTTTGTCTCCTTACATACGGGTTGTCGAGCGCTGAAATGGTCGGGTGACACGACGGTTTCAAAAAATCACTTATCGTTGATGATACTTTGTTTTGTTCGTGTAATAGAAGACTTTGATGACGAAGGCTCAATAGCCATTGAATTTCAGAATCGTGGGGGGACAATGAAACTACTAATGTGGGCAAGTTGGGAAAAAAGGAATTTTTTTTACCATGGGTATTTCCTTTTCATTTTGCAGTAGTGAAAAAAGTAGGGCTATTTGAACTAACAAAAGGTGCGGTAAACTTTGCTGACGAGGGTCTTTTCATTTCATATTATTCAGCACTCACACGAATATAATTGCAATACACTGAATAAGGTAATATTAAAATGCACAATTAAAAAATATTAAAAAAAAAGATGAATAGCACCAGATAAACAAACGGAGAACTATATGAGATAAGTTTAATAACCAAAGAGTTACCAAGGATAGCCAAAAAAGCCTCAAAATGAGGGACTTATTCCATTGGGGTCTAAGGGAAACAAAACACATGAAAAATGAGGAGCAAAAACAGGGC
>JAMKCH010008369.1:0-60279 GCA_023653785.1 Ophioderma brevispina
GGAGTCTTCACCCCTAAACCCCTTCTGTAAGGTTTTGCGCTGATATTTCAACCCGTTTTCATCTGTGAGAGCTAAAACATGATTTTTGTAAGCCCATAGAGTACCTTGTAAATTAATATCGGTCATCAAAATTGGGGTACATTTTTCGCTTATAACTTCCAAACCAAATATCCTTTACCCCTAAGATTTCACAGGGTAAAGAGAAAAAAATAGTAGCTTTCTTCAAATCCCTAAATGTTTGACACGTCCGGTCAAATATTGGAGTATATATACGATGCTTAATTAGCACTCAGGCCACGCCCTTTAACTCTGAGTCTTTCTTGCTGTCAAACTTAGGACCCGAGGTACTTGAGGTTCCTAACCTTTTGAGTTGGTACCCTGTTGTAGGGCAAGATAGGTTGATGATTCTCTTCCTCATGGACGGTCATATATTCCGTCTCTCTGGGCATTTAGATGTAGACTGACTTTATCTGCATCATTCTCAAATGATGCTTTGTAAGTGGATCTTGTGCAGCACAATCACATCCCCTGTGTAGATTTGCGTAGTCAAGGTCTGTGAGAAGCTGACTTTGTGACGTCTGGAATTCTTGACCGCCTTTTTATGCTACTGTCCCACCTATTCCCAGCTAATGCCAAATGACCCCCTTTTTAAAATGTTCACATACTCAATGAACCAGCCCCCATTTTCTTTCTTTCCTGCTATCCATTTTCTATCACAGTTTGCATGAAATTGGTCCACTTTTTAAAAGAATTGAACACCCAATTCATATTTTCGCAGCCTACGTGCACATTTTTTAACAATGTTATAATTTCATGCTGCGCAGCAATTTTACTAATTTCATGGCAATTTAACTCTGGAAAAGAGGCACTTTTAACTTCAGGTTTTTAACATCATTGGGCCCACCTTTCTTTAGTTTTATACTGGATGACCCCTTTTTTTATGCAGCTTGTGTACCGATGACCCCGTATTTTTGGGTACATTTTTATATGAAAGGACCTGGAAAGGAACCCAATTTTTCACCTGGCCGAGACATATACCATCACTTCGCATAGGGAGTTGGCCCCCCACACCATTGACCCAATGTGTTTTGAATAAATACTCTCTGATATAATTTGCAAAATAAAAAATCTCCCCTCCCTATTGCAGTCTGACAAATCATTAAGAACGCAAATTAATTTTTGAGCGGGAAAATTGCGGCCATCCACTTTCCACTTTTAATAATATATCATTGCAATTGCTACATGCACCTTGCAGCTAGCCATGCAAAACATGTTTAAATACTAACAGAAAAATGGAACAAATTCCCTACCCATGGCATTTATGAGCTATAGCCTATACCTTTGTCGAATATGGGCGTATACGTCAACATAAGCTAACTGCAAATTAGCCTGTCTTGTCAGGCTTCCCTTTTCTACCTTTTTTTGATATGTGGTTTGGGAGATCTTTTACTTCAAGTTTTTCAGCAAGAAAACCTTCTTTAAGCAATTTTTGTCCAGGTGTACCTATTATTTTTCATAGATTGGGTGGACTACATGGGGTTAGTTTAGTTAATGCTGTGTAGAAGGGTGGGTTTTGTTGTAATCAGGAGAAGGAATATCGTCCTTTTCAAAAAAGGAATTTCAGATAGCATCAAAGAACCTGTAAGCTTGGTAAAACCACCACAATGGTAGTTTAAAAGTAGAAAGATTTCTTTGACATTTAGGTCCACTTTAAATCTCACTCAGCAATGTGATTTGTTTGTTTGATGAGGGATGTCACCAAAAATGCCAATTATCAACATGTTTGTTTGATGTTTTGTTGTGTAAGCATCGGGTCTTTTAACACTGCCTGAAGTGGTTTGTGTTGGGCAAATAATTCCTGTTGGATTGCAGAAATGCCAAATTAAAGTTGATGAAATTTGCTGAAATATACGGAATTTTTCCTGACGGTCCTAAGATAATCTCATCAAATCGTTTCCTCCCCCTCTTTTTATCCAACTTTAATTTGAAGTCTTATTTTCAAATTTATGTTCAACCAAACCAAGATGTCCACTAAGTGTATATCCGTCTGTTTGTGTTGTGTCTGGGTAAAAAATGTTAACCATAAACATAATTGCCCACTGTTTCCATTACTTGCACACATTTTCACATGACACTTTATACAATGGTCCTTGGATAGTGGGCCCACATGTTGGTGATCTCATGTGACCTTTGACCCCCCATTCCACAAACAACTGCATGGCAAATGACCTGTGTTTCCATGACCATATATTAAAAAAATGGAATTAATTGATCACGCCTGTCCCTGACTGACTTAAGAGTAAAGATGTTTACAGATCCTGAATTTTATAAGTTACTTTTAGTAGTTAGAGATGCTGTGCTCTAAAGCTGTTCAATGCGAGCCCTATACAAAATAAAAATCCTGAGACACAGGAAATGCAGTTCCGAACACATTACGAGTGTCTCCCAAATGCCTCCATCATGCAGGACTAAAAATGACAGCCAGTTCCTGGTTTCTTGAGGCTAAATTAATTTTGATTGATCACATTAAAATATAAAAAATGGATATGATAATTTAAATATCTTCTTTTGTCCAGGAACACTATTTTTTAAAAATGAGCAAACTGTCAAAAAAAGAAAAATTAAAATTAATCATAGAGTTTTTTTTTACTTTTTTTATTATTTTTATGTGTTTCTTTGTTTTGTGTTTACACAACTTACATTCTAGAAAATGAAATAGGCCTCATGATTTGTTTAATACTTATTAATTGAACCATATCCTTTAGTTTACCATGCTGTGATACACCATGTAGGTATGTAACCTGTGGCCCCCCAAGGAGTATCAGAACGAAGCCTTGACAACCCTGATGTGGAAGCTGCTTCCAAGCACTTCAATTAACCCTAAGGTCCCTCCTATATAAACCACATGACCTATATTTTAAGTTCAGGGATATCTCGTGAAGTTCCATTACAATGTTCACTAAAAACAATTGTCTTGACTTGCAATTAAAGATCTCTTCGTGCTCTTCTCCTTGATCATCCACGGAGATTAAGTTTTGTTTTAGAAAATGTATTAGAGTATGATAGACTTTATTAAGAATGGGCAAAAACCCACAATAGATTGCTGCAACTGTGTGGGCTAAAAAAAAGGAGAGTATTGGGCGGGCACGGAGGGAAATCAGGGGATGAAGAAATGTGTGTATCGAGGGAAGCAGGACAGAACAAGATGCACTGATTTACGAGTGCCATAGTGGAACCACGAATTCACGTGTGACACGTGGGTGGGCAGAAATCAGGTGAAGCACGGGGAAAACGAAGCTAGACAAAGCATGACTGTATCGGTAGATACACTATCCATGCGTGAGGTGGGTAGCCTCCTTAGTGGCTAGTTCAGCCAGTAAACCAGATAGTGTTACATACCCGCATGCTGGATAGCTTAGGTTTACAGTGAGGAACAGATTTGCACAAATTGTGCAAGTTTTGAAGGAATGGTATCGGGAATCGCCTCATTCCATATCTAGGCAGATTGTACTTGTTCAATTAATGTTGACACTTATAAGAAAGCAAATGATGGCAAGCTTTGTAATTTTTTATTTTTGATGACCAAGGTCGGGGGATAAACCTGTTTTAATACTGTTCTGGTGGTGGGGCTCAGTGAGCAAAGAGTTAACCAAATACAGCTGTAAACCTTGGGTTCAGCTGGTTTCCTCCTAGCTTCTTGGGGTCTCAATCCCTGACATTACTGACTAACCTTTGGGGTCAATCTCCCGACGAGGTTCAGATTGAAAGGCCGTAGGTTCAGTGAAGTGTGTGTATCATTATCACAAGTACCGGTCGAGAACATCGTTGTAAGTACATGTGTATATTGTGTTTGAAAAGGAATGAGTTTCCACCTGACTAGACTGGGAGAAATCTATATCTGAAAACTGGAAGATGGCAACTTTTGGGGGAACCCTCTTGGGTGGGGGAAAGCTAGAATTTACACTTGAAAGTCAAAAAAAACATGTAATTTTCTGACACATTTTATGTAATTGTTATCTTTAAAAGACAGATCACTGATTCCAAGCAGTCAACAATCCCCTGGAATTTCCTAAAATGCAAAAAAACAACAACACCTATGATATATAATTGTGTAATCAAATATGCACAAATACAAATCCAAGATCTTTCAAAGATTAAAAAATGTTCATTTGGTCAAAACAGCAAAAATACAATATTTTGTAAGCACAAACTTGCACATATATTTTCAGGGAAAAAGCATGACTAAACAATGGCTCTTCAGACTGAACTATTAATTGTAAACCAATGAAATTATATTGTGAGAAATTGCTTTCTGTACAATTAATAACGTGGACATATTTAAGCCTAATTGTATTTGACATTGTTTTGGGGGAGCATTAAGTTTTTTTCCCAGCTTGAATGTTTCTACTCAAAGGAAATGGAATGGGAAAGGTTTTATTTAGTTTTTTTAAATTTATTTGTTTGTGTCACATCCAGTTATTATGTTATTATTTTAAACCTCATTTATATGAACAAGGTAATAGATGATTGAGGCAACCATTCTGTGGCATGATCATTATTGCGGGACCTGAAAAACTCCCATTAATGTGCATTGTCCTCTCAACCAATGACCAGCCCAACTTTTGTATTTTATTCACAAGAAATGTAAAATTTGGGACAGTGTCAAAAGCCAATAGCGCCCATAGAATGGTAAGAACACATAATCATCTGTGGCTTCCAATAAGATTGGGACATATTGAAGAAATTGTATATCCAATCAGATTATACTTTTAATTAGGAATTATTCCGCATGTATTAGGTTGAAGATTACATTTAAAATTAAAGCATCATCTTTTGTTGCCCATTGATTATCCCATTCTACATGGGGATTTTCAGTGTGGTGGGTGTGTTTTGAGGTCATTAGGATTAAATTAGTGGATTGCTCGACTTTTTGGGAAAAATTAGGGTTGCCATTTGCCAAATTAATGAACTCTGAGGGGGCCTGGTGATGCAAGTATTCAGATAACCAGTGATGAGGTAGGGATCAAGAGGATCTTGGGCGTAAGACACTAATTGTGTTTTTTTAACAGCATGTGGGTGCATATTTTTTAAAGACTCCATTTTATTAAATTGTTTATTTTGAAAATTACTTATTTGTTAAAAGGTCCAAGGATACAGAAAGTGTTTTTTCCTTTCTTGTGATTTTCAAACAAATTATTTTTCAAATACACCTTTTGAGTCTCAATGGAATTGAACACAACACAATTGAACTCTAACTTAAAGCATATTCGCACATTTTTTTTTGAAGAGCGCCTCCAAATTTTCAAATTGGATATTTTTTGCACAGTTTATGTTGGTAATGGTCTACGAAACTCTACCTGCAAATGGGGAATGCTAAAAATGCGTATTTTATCATCAAAATAACAGATTTTGTAATTAAAATTTGAGATCCCAGATTGGACTTAAACGGCAGAGCTGGAAATATTACGTTTATGTCCGTCCATTATGAAAAGTCCCACCCTCAAGAATAACCTCTAACTTGACTGCTGAACCAATAAAACAACTAATGGAGAGCGTAGATATGTACTGGTGCTATCCCGGGTAATTTCACATTGGAAAGTGCCGTTTCCGCAGCCGTTAAATTTATTAACGTGATCCCGAATTAATTATCTATATCAAACGTTCCTTTGTTTGTGACACATATACAGGTCGAGCTGATCTCATCACAGGGAAGTTGATGCCCGTTACCTTTGGACGAATCGCAGAAGGGTTGAAAAGTGAGGGCGTCTCGGCAAAATGTGCAATATTGCTGAAAACCATGCGCGTGGTTCAAGACCAACTTTTTTTCTCAACATACCATCTATTTCAGGTCTTGGCAGCCTCTCGCGTAATCTTGTGTCGTTTTACTACCTTTTTCTTGTTTTGGGCTAAAGATATTTTTTTAATATATTCTTACCCAGTACTTCCAACTTGAAATTAAACAAGTCTTATAACACCGAACAGGACAAATATTTTTGAATGTTTTAAGTGCAGTTTTTCAAAAGTGGATTGGTGTTGTAAATAGTTTTCCTTCCTGTAATTCTGAATTCCCCAAATGTACTAATCTCTGTGTGGTAAGTAAAGTTTGAAACTAATCAGATTTTTGTGGCATACTAAATTTATTTGTTTTTCTGCGTTGTTAAATTTGAACGATGCGCATATTATTCGGACTAAAAGTGATAACACCAGTTGTTTGACAAAGTTTTACCTTCAATCAACACCTTTTCAAAATAATTTTTCCCGCGATCCTGCATTTCCATCATTTATTTCCTTAAAATAATGAATAACAACTGGCGAATTTAAAGAATACACCAAGTAGTTCTCAATATACATTCCGCCTACTCTACTACCTCCCACGGCCTGATCTTCTTCACAAATTTTCATTTTGGCGAGCGGGGGGGGGGGGGGGGGAACAGAAACCCCACTTACCACTGAAAAATCTCTGGTAACCCGCCCTACTCGGTTGCCACTGGCTGGCTCCTGTGAATCGCTGCCGCACTACTGGACAAATCGCTTCGAATGTTTCTGACTGAGCTTTGTAAGACGTGGTTTGAAGGCTCCAATTTTCGCTCGAGTGTTCAAACCGGACCGTTCCTTCCAAAACATAAACTTCGGTGGAACTCACGTATTATTCTTTCTTTAAACCTACTGGGCTTTAGCAGAGTGATAAGTAGCGGGGATTTTTCTCTCAAAAATGACATTTTGGTCCCCCTTGGGTCCTTCATCTAGCGGTCGCCACGTGTGACAAGCCCAAGTAAAATTATCCCACGTCGACCCCCCCCAATTGTATCCACGATTAGAATCACCTAGGCTAGTTCGAGGTCATTCTCTTCTCGTTTCGCCGGTTTTTGTGGCTTTCTGCACGCGCCCTTAATCCCTTCTCAATTGTTTGCCTTGTCAGGATCTCCATTTTCATCGGATTTATTTTCTGGCTAAGTGGAAATTTCCACTGCCCGCAGTGTCTATCCCCGGCGGATCCGATTACGGCCAATTGTATTGAGGGGTAAAGGCATACTCTGATATTTCTGGAAATGTTTTCGATTAGATAGAAGTAGTATCACATAGTGTTTTTCATTTTATTTATACTGCCTGTTTAATGTTGGTATTGTGAGTTTCCATGTCTCAGACCTTCCCGGGGAGGGGTGTGGCTAGGCTCAGGGGGTGGGGGGGGTTGCCTGGTATAAAAGAAGGCCCCCTCTTTTTTGTTTTTCTCCCTTAGTTTTTTTCCCGATCCTTTCGCCTGCTGGCTCGGGCCTGGCCTCCGGTCTGGGTGTGGCTCCCCGCCCCCCCGCCCGAGGTGGGATTCCTTGGGAGTCCGCCGACCCCCCGCTAGGGTCCTCTCCTCGGGATTGGTGTCCCTGGATGCTTCACCTTCTGGATGGACTCTCCCCTTTTCGGCGTCGCAGAGTTTTTTTCGTGCTGGCTTCCTCCCCCTCTCACGGGGGTCCGAGGATGCCGATTCTGCGGGAGGCCCCTTGAGCCCCGCATGGGGCCCCTTCTGGCTTTTTATTTTGTTTTCTTGTACAAGAAAAGAGTCGCCCTCACAAAAAAAAAAAAAAAAAAAAAAAGAACAGAAGGGTTTTCATGTTTTAGGAGGATAGTTTGTTGGGACGGGGCCCAGTTATTGGTAGCGCGAATGTCCCCCCCCCCCCCCCCCCCCCCCGGGGGTCGAGGGTGGCCGATCTGGGGGTGGGGCTTGGCCCCCGCTATGAGGCCCCTCCCTTTAATTTTTTTTTTTCTCAAAAAACAAAAAAAAGGAAAAGCAAAAAGCCCTTGGGGACCCCCGAGTCCCATGAGGCCCCAGGGCCCCGTCCCCCTGGGGCCCACGCCCCTGAGTCGTGGGGCCCGTAATAATCATGGGGCCCGGGGGCGGGCCCAGCCGTTTTGTGCTTCCGTGGCTTCCCCCCTGCACCCCCTTGGGGGTCTGAGGCACTAGGGGCCCCCAGGGGCCCCAGCCATTATCTTTCTGTTGTTTTTTCTCGTCCAGATTCTAAGTCTAACTATAAGTTACAAAGTGGATAACCTCCACATGTCAAAAAATGCCCTCTGGCATGTCAAAGAAGGACCCACACTTGTTGTGCCTCCTTGGCCGGCCATGCTCCCCAGACACACATGCGACATAGAGCAGGTTGGGGGACGAAAGCAACGGTGGCAACTATTTTACAAGAGCATGGCTAGAGCGCCAAGAGGCCGCGCCGCTCCTCTGAGAACCTCTGGGGGGTTAGACGTAGTAAATCCCTATAGAAACCACCCCTGCTTCTTCCCCTCCCATGGGGGATCCCGGGGCGGCCTCCAATGCCTCCCCCGTTGATCCGGCCCCCCTTGGTGGGGTGGCACGCTGAGGGTAGACCGAGCCGGGACCCTGGGTCCCCATGGGTCCCCTGGGGGATCCGGGAGATCATAGACATACATATGTCCCCCGCAGAGGCCCCTCCCCACCCCCAAGGGGTAGCGGAGCCCTTCCAGGTCGCAAGCCCCGTCTCTTGCCGGCGCCCACCAAAAGGGCAAGCCGAGTGGGACCCCCGTCCCACGCCCGTATTCTAAAAGGACGAGTCAATGGCCAGCTTGAGTTGGACTCCCAAAATCCATAAATATAACGTAAGAAAGATCAAAAAATAGGGTAGGCGGGAGATCGTGAGGCCGGACCCGAAAGACCCGCCTCCGATCGTCAGGCTTTTAAGAAAACCTGACCTACCCTTTGGTCGCTCGGGAGGATCCCTTCGTGTCGGACAAGGCCGGAAAATCGATCAGAGCGCGTCTAGAGACCCGACCCCTCAGACCGCGGAAGGAGAAGGGTCTCGTACCGAATTTTCCCCCCATTAGTTCTCCACCTTCTCGGTGGAGCTCCGCCGTACCGTTCTACCCCCGACCGGGCCCGCCACCTCGACCGGTCGGCCTCCGGCCGCGACCGCCCCCCGGAGGCCCTCTTCTGGCTCCGTCCCCTGAGCTGTCGGAGTTTCAAGTTTACCTTGACCCAGACCTCGATACTCGGCGCCCGCCCAGGCGGCCCCAGAGCGGCCGGTCGGGACACATAACTCGACGTGCGGACGGCTGACGCTCGCGGGGGAGCTACTAGAGAACGCAGGGGTCCACAGTCCCTGGAAATCGATCCACGAGTTCGCTCCCCCCCCCCCTTTTCGGGCGGCCTGGTCGGGGGCCCCCGCTCGGAGCTCCTGCTCCGACCCGGCCCCCTTTTTCGGAGCTCCCCGCCTCCGCCGCTGCCGACCTGGCGGCCCCTCTACCGGCCAAGGGCGCCCCAAAATGAGAATTTTTCTCCTCACATTCTTGACTACCCACAAGTACAGTCAAGTATGTCCACTGCTCCGCACATTGGTAGGGCATTCCCCCAAGCGTAGGGTTCCCCTCAGTCCCAGCCTCCCCAACAGGGCACGCCAGCGGAATCCCCTAGTAGTCCTCCGCATCGAGGGCGAGTTTGAGAGGATCAACGAAGCGAGGGAGGAGAGTTGATTCGCGAGGGAGCATCTCGATCCTCGGCTGTCTCATGGCCGGGGGGGTGGGGCGCTAGAAGCCGCCAGTCGCCATCTTATGGCCAGACGTGCCTCCCTCCTCTCCCTCACGGATGCAAATCCTAGGCCCTGTTCCCCGTCTGTACCCCTGCGGCCCCGACTCAAGTCTAGGCTCGGGGCGCTCCGCCCGGAGTTGAGAACCAATCGGATGGTATAACACTTACCCTTCGGTGGGTTATGAGTGGCCAAGGGCAATCAGTGACATTATCCTTCAAACCTCCACAACGCTACAGCGTCAGTCGTTACAAATCAACGCCCCCTAGGCAAACCAGATGTGGACCCGACGCCGGGCGTTGAAATATACGCCTTTCGCCCAAGAGGCGCAATCGTTTACGCTACGGTCCACAGAGAGACGCACTAACCCCTCTCTTACCCCCGGATCATACAGCGGGTCTATAGGGTTTCCAGCGGGGGGTTTTCAAGACCGACCATTCCACATCCCTCATCAGAGTATAGCTGGATTACACTCCCTCAGTGCGAGTTGGGTGTATCCTATCTCGACCCCCTACTATCTTCGCCTTCTATGAAGATAGTTGCGTGATCGCCTCTTACCCCAACGTGTTCAGCTCCATTTGTTCGCGGCAGTCCTAGCGGACGCGCGCCTTCCCACCCTGGATTTTGATGTTACCCCCCTCAGGCGTTCCCCGACCTTGGTCACGGTAGGCCACATAAAAACCTCCGGAACATGCCCTTACATACAATCCCGCTGACTAGGTACTTGCGTTCCGGTGACCCTCCATCCATGATTAGAGAGGCGCAGTGGACTCAGCCTGGCTTAACACATGCCTTTTCCATCGGGCGCGGAGTATTCCAATTCCCCTGGACTCACCCTTGCCCTGATGCAGTCTTTAGACAGATGGAGCTTGACAGAGATTCACGTTGTGTTCCGCTTCGTTCCCCTCCCGGCTGGAGTCGAAGGAGGCGCAAGGCTCCAAAACTTCGCCCGAGGGCTTTCAAGGTGTGGCTCTAGCCAGGACACCATACACAGTCCCAGCCTGGGATCGAGAGCGTTGATACCGAGCTCGTCACTTGAATCCTTCTCGCCCGGGAATGGTTTAGAGTAGCACAATGCCCAACAATGGTTTTGCCCCCTCATGGCACGCAGCCTCCCTGGGGGAAGGAACAAACTTTCCTCCCCAGAGGCCATTATCTTACGGTTAACGTCTCCTCCGACCTTAACCACTTGGTTGGCTCGAGCACCTCGCTCGATTCCGCCGAGGGCGCTCAGGGCTCTGAGAGATAACTTAGCGAAGGCTCTTAACCTTCTCCAATAGCAGGGTCTCTTCAAGCCATTGGACAGACGCTTTTTGGAGGTACCTGCCAAGCTGTTGGTGAGAAGAGAAAGCCGCAGGAAGTCCGCTCTTGATGCGGCGAAGTCGAAGCCTAAACGGGCCAGAGGGCCCCGCCGCCAATGGCGGCCTGGAGGAGGCTGGTCTCAACAGCACCCCAGTCTCCGGCGATGCAACAGGTTTCAATACCATTACCTACCACCTACCACCCCCGTCCTTTCCTGCCAGCCCCATTGCACCATGGTCCCAGGCCAGTCTGGGGGGCCTAAGCAGGGACGGAAAACGCTCCAAGAATAAGAGAGGGAACCTAGAAAGAAGGCCTTTCGCAGTGGCAGAACCCAACGGGGGCAGAGGTGCGCCAATGAGGCGGCTCTGTAACTACCCCCGTGTTCACTCGCCACCTCGGCCGTAGGAGGGCGCCTGAAGGGTTTGCCGGGGAGTGGGCGAGGATAACACAGGACCGCGTGGGTCCTATCAGTGATATCCAAGGATAATTTCCAAAAAAAAAACAGCTGAGTTTACCTCCCGCCCTCCCCCCTTCAAGGGCATCCCGGCACAACCCATCTCCACGGATCACAGCGTTGGCTCTTCAGCAAGATATCTCATAACTGCTGGGGAGCGAGCGTTGTGAGACTCCTGGCATTTGGTCTCAGGAGGGGTTCATTAACTCGACTTCTTCCTCACCCCAAAGAGTCGGGCCGAGTGGAGCCATCCTGACCTAAGCCCCAAACCCAGTTTAGTGCTTCCCCGTCGTTCCGTATGGAACCTTATGGCTTCCCTTTCCTCCGTTATGTCTGCCACCAGGATGTGGGAGTGAACGCTAGACTTTATCCGACGCCTACCTTCACGTTCCTATCAACAACTCTTCACAGAAATGGCTACGTTTCGCGGTGAACGGGCAGGCCTTCCAGTTCCAGTTTCCCTCCCGTTCGCCTATCACGGCCCTGTCCGCAACCTTCACGCAGGAATAGTGAAGGTGGTGGCAAAATTTCTGAGAAGGAGGGGTTCAGACTTTTGTCTATCTAGATCGATTGCTTCTGACCGCCCCCTCGCGAGAAGAGTTGCTCAGACAGAACAAGGACGTAAGCAGACTTGTGGAGTCCCTTGGATTTCTTATCAATTATGCGAGCTCTCGAGTTGGTCCCTTCCACAGCCCCATTCCTGGGGAGCGATAATAGTTGTCGCAGGCGGGAAGGTCACTCCTCTCCTCAGAGTAGAGATATATTTGCAATGTTGCCTCTCGATCTTGCACGGTCGCGAGTCAACTTCGCAGCCATCTATGGTTTGCGACTCCTAGTGTTAATGCCAGTCTGATATACATGGTTCCCCCATGTGCAGATTGCGCATGCGGCGGATCCAGATTCCCCTCCTCAGCCTTACAGACCGGGGGTTCACCCCCTCTCCGCATCCCCTACCTTCCCCCAGAGCCTTCGCAGACCTCCGATGGTTGGATGCAAGCCACCCAATTAAACTCCAGAGTCCCTCCTACTCCTTCCCGATCCCCGACTCCGTCTCTATTCCTCAACGACGGATTGCTCCAAACTCTGGGGGGAGCCCACTCCATGAAGTGGAAGTGTCAGGCAAGTGGTCGAAGGCACAGGCCCGACAGCACATCAATGTACTGGAGCTCTGGTCAGTATTCCTGGCTTTGCACAGACTCGGCCACAGAGTCCACAGGAGGGCCTTGCTAGTCCCTATGCGGCAACAGGACTTATGTCTACTCAACAAGGAGGGAGGTGTAACGATTAGCAGAAGCTGTGCCACGAAACGCTTCACCTACTGCTGTGGTGTCAGCGCCGGGCATCAACCCTGAAGCGAGCTCCTTCTCCCGTGAGTTAGACAACATCCTGGCAGGATGCTTTGTCGCTAGGAGGCCCTAATCACAAGCCCCTCCAAAGTTCGGTGGTCCTCCAGTGGAGTGGCACCTGCTCCCCTCCCTCGTTTGCCGCCATCTGTTCCAGGCCACTCTCCGGCCTCACGTGGATCTTTTTGCGTCCCGTTTGGAACACAACTTCCAACGTTTATTCTTGGGAGGTGGACGAAGAGGTCGCTGGGGCGAGACGCCATGGACGGCAGATTGGGTCAAACGTAGCTAGGGGACGCTTCCGCCCGGTTGCACAAAATGGTCCCCAGGGGTTTGGAAAAGGTCTCTCGTTCAGACCATTGTCTCGTGCTTCTCGTGGCTCCTATGTGGCCGAGCAAACCGTGGTTCCCAGCGCCTCCTCGACCTACTAGTCGAGACCCAGTCCTCTCCCAATGCGGAGGGAATCCTGCTCAGTGTCCCCAGCTACGTCAGAAAGTCCCGATGCGGACTTTCCACGCTCTCCGCCTAACTGCTTGGCTACTTTCATTTCAATCGAGCCTACGCGGAGGCGGGACTTTCTGGACGGGCTGCCGCTCTATCGGCTGCAAGGCAAGGAGAGCTCTATCTTAACCCCCGACGTCTTACATTCGAGACTCTCCGTTCTTCCGATGGTGTTCCGATCGATCGATTGATCCACTGCCGGCATCTGTAGGCCAGATTGCGGACTTTCTTACGGAGGTCTTTGAGGGGGGTGCCCTTCCCCGACGGCACAGCTTATAGACTGGTGCCATTGACAGCGGTGCAAAAAACCGCTGGTTTCGGAGATGGTAGACAGTTCTCTCCAGCCGGCTCTTTCAGGCCTCGTTAAGGCCATGTTTTCTGAGAGGCCTCCGGCCCGAGTGCTGCTCCCGGAGTGGGACCTACCTAGGTTTTTGCAACAGTTGGCCTCTAAGGAGTGTGAGCCTCTCTCAAAACTTAGTTTGTTGGGCTGGCTATGAAGGCTAGCCTCTCTTGGTATCGGTGGCCTGCGTCCATATGCTCGGGAGGTTAGGCCCCTCCATGAGGAGGCCTACGCTTCGTTTCACTCCAAGATGGAGTTTACAACATCCCCCTCGGAGGTTTCCTCTTTCCGGCAGATCAAACCAATGTCTCCTCTTCCAAGCAAATTTTTTTCGCCCGACCTAACTATACGGGAGGCAGTTCCGAAATGCCTTTGTGCGGTTAGGGCCCTTAATGTACCTCAAACGACGGAGAAGTTAGGGGGGATATTACAGCTCTCTTCGTTAACTCGGAAAGCCCTTAAGCTGCGGCTAAGGCCCCATTTAGCCGCTGGATTTCATTGGTCATCGGTCATCCCTACAGCCTAATGCAAAATTCCAGTTGAGATGACCGCTTCGTCCCCATGTCCGGCCACGATACCGTTCCATCTCCGCTTCTTGGGCGCTCTCTCTGAGCAGCCTTGTCTGACATCATTGAGGCGGCCGCTTGTCTACTCGCACGACGTTCCAGACTGTCTATCTTCGCGTGTATGGCCAAGGCGCGGTCAGGTCGCACTCACTTTAACTTGCAGGCGACGTGACAGTCGGACATTCCATAGTGATTAGAACCTAAGTTTTCCCTTGTTTTCTACTTAGGCTCTTTGGTTAGGTGTTTTTTATAGGCTGTGGGTTATTCCTCCAAGTACGTACGTACCTCCCACGTCTTCATGCCACCTCCTGGAGTTCCCAGTGGCATTCGTGCAGGAAGCAGGCCGTGGGAGGTGGTAGAGTAGGCTAATGTATTTCCCTCTCAACAGGGAGAGGAAGATACTTAAGACTACGATACCTACCTCCCCCGGCCTGAATCCCTACCACGAATTTCGTAAGCCGCCCCTCATGAAAGCCACGTTCGCCACGTCTTGGGGTGGCAGAAAACCTGGGTATCGATTTGTGGCCCAGTATTGCGGGCGAATCTCATCAGGCGCATGCAACCAAGCTAGGGCGGGTTGCCATATTTTTTGTCAGTGGTAAGTGGGGTTTCTGTTCGCCCTCGCAAAATGACATTTGTGCAGATCAGCCCGTGGGAGGTAGGTATCGTAGTCTTAAGTATCTTCCTCTCCCTGTTGAGAGGAAGTATAACACTTGGGTCTATGTAGGGGTAGTCAACAAAAGAGAGAGTAAAATGTTTTCTTGTTCGAAAGTGAATGAATTAAAAGCTGCGACATCAGTTAATCACCGCAACATACTCCAAAGAGAGTGAAATCCTAAATGTGATTGCCGAGACAAATCCTATTAAATATTCTTGCCAGAATTAACAGGGAAAAGAGGGAAATCCAGCTTCATTGGCATAACTTGGCGGAGACACAGTAGTAGGCTTATGCTGATCCTGAGGAACAGAGGGGGGGGGGGGGGGGGGGGGGGGGTGATAGGCAGGTTTGGTCTGACCTATTACATTTTCTCATACACAAATTTTTTCAGCTGGCGTTTGAATTTCATGAAAAATCGGTTAAGTTACGTGTGGCATCCTCCAGCGAACCTTGTTATAACACTAATGAATGCACAAGACAGCTAGTGGGCTTGAAGACTTGAAAATATGATCCATTTCAGGTGCTGTCAGGGCGATTGTTCAAAAAAACAGAGGGAAAAATGAAAATGGAGGAAAGAGTGAGAGTGTGGAGATATAAGGCTGCTTATCCATATTGGTGTAGACGAGGATTTTTTGATTTCCAAGTGTACTATTTTTGCTCCTGAAAAGGTTTGATCATACAGGAACGATATACATATATGCACCACTAGTCATGAATTTTGTTTTTTATTATCATTTTTTCAAAAAGGCAAACATGACTTGTTTTTGGGATAGGAATAGTTTAATTTCGATTTATCGGTAAGATCGGTGTATGTTCAATCCGAATCTGCTAGACTTTTTTACAAGTGTTGCTTATACGTGTAAGCTTGGGAACTTTGGGTTTAAACTTTGATGACAGCTACAGGAAATATGTCTTTGTTGTCAATTGTCTACTCAAAAAACATTGACGACAGTTTCTAGAAATGTCTTAATGTATGGTCACTTAGTAGTTGAACTTTTTTCCATTTTTTAGTAGTAAAAGTAAGACCAAAATGTTTACGTGTGGGTTCCAGGATTGTTTCACTGTATTCAAAAGAAACCAGAAGGAATCATAAGAGTTTTTGTCTTGGCATTGTCACTCGGTGGAACTATGTTTAATAACTGCCATAGTGTAACTAACAACTACTACATATAAAATAATAAAATATATAAGTTCATAAATATTTACAAGATGGAATGATTAAGCTGTTTCTTTAAAGTAGAATTGACATAATTATCCTGAGGTATTTATCTCCTCGCGCCATGCAATAAATAGACCTATGCAATTACTGCTATCCCAGCCATATTGGTATACTAATTATGGATGCTGACAAGTTTACAACTCATCTTGCTGTTCTAATCTATTTATCTCAAAACTCAATTGTTCCCCATTGATAGTTACATATAGGTCATAAAAGAAAAAAAAAAAAAAAAAAAAATCCTAAACTAATGTTGCTCTCTCGTACCAAATCCTAATCTTTGTCCTGTAGTAATGCTTTACTTATATCAAAATGACAACGTTACTACTCATTGCATTTTGTCCTATTATTAGAATATTACAATTAAACCTCTGAGCTCACGAACTATATAGTATTTGGTAAAGAGCTTCACAGTCCACCATTTCAATCTTGAGGAATCTAAATTAACTCATTATAATTATGTACTCCCATACCAAACAATATTAGCAAATGCCAAAGTCCTCAATTTTCATTAATAACTCTTTGATCTGGAGTTAGAAATACACTAAAATGCATGTTTTTGCACTATGACACAACAATCTATTCTATTATGGCCAAATGTGACCTTCCAGTGCTACCAACCCCAGTAACAAGTGATGCTTCCCATATACACTGCCACTCATGCATCTCTACCCATGCCCAGTGGGTTGGCTCAATTATCATAGATAGCGGATTTGGTAGAGGGGGTGCCAATGAGGGTCCAGAAAGCCAACCTTGGCCAATTACCCTCAATGTGGGTGTAACAGAGAGGGGAGTCCTCTTGCACACTAATAGATGGGGTGTGGATTATTGGGTACCGATCTAACATCGCAACACTCTTGCTAGATGAATCCCTCATTTACTCATCTTTAGAAATAAAACACTTATTTAAGGGCTAACTATTAACTAATGTATTAACAACATACATCATCCTATTGTTGCCATACCTTTTAATCTGACGTTATAATCACATTACAGTCTTAAATCTGCTAAAAGATGTCATCTCTTGGCACAACTAGTGCATTAGACCATTGTCCTCACTCAACAGGTTGCCTTTAAACATGAATCTTTTAAAGTCCACCTATGCAGTTAAATCTCTAAACTTGATCTTGCATAAGCTAGAATAATAATCTTTATATCTTCCATGAGTAAGTACAATCAGCATACTTGTGTATTCAACAGAAAACGCAGAAGGAATCATAAGAGTTTGTCTTGGCATGTCACTCGGTGGAATATAGTTTATAAGCTGCACCGATAGAGTCCAGAACTCACATACCCCTGACTTCTCCTGGCCACAGGTATTGGAACGTTATGTGCTTATTTAAAAGTTGTTTTTGTAGGGGCCAATTCAATCAACATTTTGGAGTGTATCACCTCCCCCCTCTGAATAATAGTGTCCCATACATTCAAGACTGAATGAAAGGAAGGACAACATTTGGGAAATTTCATATCAGTTCAAAGTTTCATAGGCTGTCCATTCTGGAACAGTAGTATTTCTGGGCTTTCACTGATCAATAGGACCGAATGAAGGGACGGCATTTGATGAAAATCATATCAGTTCAAAGTTTCATGGCTCATCGCAGTTTGTGTCATTCTGGAACATAGTAATATTCTCTTCACTGCTAGTATTTCACTTCTTCCCTCCGATCACCGGTGGTTCAACCAGATAATCAAAGGAGTGCTCGGATGATCAGGGATCAGCCTTCATTTCCGATAAATATTGTCATGACAAGGGCATTTTCAGTGAAGACGTCTGTGGCATTAGTCACTGTGAAAAACAAACAACTTCAAAATCAAGATACCCTCTCCGGGCCACTTCTTCTGTTACGATGGCGAAAGCACAATACTACTCTCATTATTGGACGTCACAACACACCATTTATCTTGGCATTCATTGTAGGCTGGTATTTACAAGCCCCAATCTCCAAGTAATTCATGTGCCCGTTGGGCAAACTACTTCATTCATCATAACCATCACAACTGGCCCTTTCGTTAAGTACCTTGTTTAGCCACAATCCTTTTTTAGTGACAAACTACTCGCAGTGAGAACACTCGCCCCAGCTCTCCTCCAGCCACCAACTTGACCATCCCAGGGTTATGATATCACAGGCAGGACTGTAGTTGGATCCCATCTTGTTGATAAACTGACATGTTCAATTCGATTTATCACAACTTTAGTTTATAAGGCCAGAGAGGCATGCTGGTATGGTTCATGTAGTTGTGGCAATTGTTGTATCCATGGAGGTGTGGTGTAGATACATCACTCTGTTGGAGTGTCTTGTCGGTTTGGCAGGCCATGGTAGTTGGTTGATGATGGTTGTTGGTTTCCATATTGAGGTGGTGCTTGCCAAGTCATCATACTTGTCCTGGTTGTTGGTTTCCATAGGGAGGTCTGCTTGCCAAGTCATCATACGTGGTCCTGAATATGGCATTCTCTGTGGTTCGGTCAGCTGTGACATATCTGCATTTCTGCCAGACCCCACATGGGGCTGGGGAACCCAGTTGATTATATCCAAATGTATTTGGAGGGTGACTTTGTCTGGTGGACTGCCTCATCGGTAGCAGATTTCTGTTCAGCCTTCTATGCCATCAAGGACATTCTCATTTGTGTCATCAGTGGTTATAATTTCTTCTCCTGTTTTCGCCATTGGTATCCTCACCCAATGGTCGTTGATCTCCTCTATTGTTATCTGAAGATCATTGTTGGATTGATTATCCTCTGGAGGTTCCCCTGGTGAATCTACTGGTAGCTCATTGGAGATGATTCAACCGAGGATGTCACTATTTTGCGTAAGCTGGCAGTGCCGTATACAATTCCTTGGACATAATCAATCCCTCAATCGTCTGAACTGGTAGATTCTGCTTTGTTCGCGTGGACATTGATCGCTGAGGGCTTGCAACGTTGACCTGATGAGGGTTCCTTGATTCTTCTAAGGATTTTGCGCTCTTATTATCTGGTTTTTTTGCAGGTTCCACCATTGGTTCATCTGCTCCTATGAATTCACCATGGGAAAAACATTCCGGTGGAGTCCGCTGTCTGCCGCACCCGCATCTTCATGTGCGAATGTCATATACAGCATATCACGCTTTTCTTCTTGTTCACAACCACGTGGACCTCTCTTCGAAGATAACCGCCTGGGACTACTGTTCCCGCCGCCGGGAACACAATTTCTGACTAGAACTCTAGGTCCTCACCATGTGCTAGCGAAACTTCAGTGGCTTTCGTCCTGTCATGTGCTGCTTCCTTCGTGGCTGCTTTGTGTTGACATTTCCTCTGGCAATTATAGCTTCCTCTGTCATTCTGGCTTTCCAACGTTTGACATATTCTGGGTAGTTTTCTTTGCCCTTCTGGTGTTTTGGGACAGAGTCGAACGCTAGATCAATTGGAAGACGAGGATGCGAACCAACAATAGGAAGTTTGGAGAATACCCCTGTGGTCTCATGCTTGGTGACATTGATGCATGGTGGCCTTATTCAGCAGGATGGGTGTTTGGTTCGCAGTCCTCTTTTGTTCCGAGACAAGTGCTGAGGCATTGAGAGAAGAGTGGCGATTTAAATCGCCCACTGTCCATTGCCTTGTTGGGGTAGGGGCGTTGTCCGTGATCTCTTTGCATTCCACTCGCTGTTTGAGATGTCGAATAGAGAAATTCTCAAACTCCCGGCCTAGGTCGTGATGTAGTCGCCTCGGGTAACCGCCAAACTCAAAACAATTCGTTGAAGATTTTCTCGTGCTGCGGTTTTACCCGACTATTTGTGTGGGATCTGTGCAAACGGGTTAAAGTGATCATACTACCAGTATGTATTCATAGCCATCCCTGCAACCTCTGATGAAGAAATCGCAAACTGACTAATCAAAGGCTCTGTAGTATTGATGTTGCAGGGGTGCTCCTGGTAGGTTTAATCTGGTTTCTTCTTTTCAGCACCATCGCACTCTTGGTAGATATAATGTTTATCGTTGCTATCCATACGTGGCCAAATAGAATCTGTCTCGTCGGCAAGGTTAAGGACTCACCACGCCTAAAGGTTCCCCATGTTTTGTGCAAATTCTTCGTATCAAGTTTATCGGCAGACAGTTGGGAATTACCACTTGTGATCTGTCTTTGTCTTTCGCCGGAGAAGGCCACTGGTTCCAAGTTGATCTTCTTCCACTCGCGCATCATGATTCTGGTTTCAACTGTTTCTCCAACTCTTTCCTGCTTTACTGCGCGCTTTCTTACTCATCCTTGACTTGAGAAAAGGTCGTGCAATTGCAGCATCAGTGGACTGCTCTAAGCGAAGGCTTGTCTGTGTGATTGTGCCGAATCATTCGCTTTTGGCAGGATCTGAAGACTTATCATCGTCCGGTTACTACATCAGGGTCACAACGACAAATCATCATCCATTTGCATGATTACCCTAGCCATTGGGACAATGGCTCCATCACCAGTGGAGAGAACTTCTTCCGGGTATATTCCCAGCGTTCTGGATACAGGGGCATTCTTATAGGAGGGCTACAGCATCACCATGCTATCTACCGTGGACTGTATTTGATAGTGAAATTATAATCGGGCCAGCTCGGCTACCCTCTGTTGCCCACTGCATTGCATTTGCTGCTGTTAATAATGTAGTGGAGGATGTTATCCGTGTAGGACTGTGAAGGAATTTGACATATTAGAGGACTCTTTAA
Organism: Ophioderma brevispina; assembly: GCA_023653785.1. Classification (NCBI taxonomy): domain Eukaryota; kingdom Metazoa; phylum Echinodermata; class Ophiuroidea; order Amphilepidida; family Ophiodermatidae; genus Ophioderma; species Ophioderma brevispina. The sequence continues at coordinate 20,604 of JAMKCH010008369.1, forward strand.
ATTGAACAGGTGATCCCACTTTAATGCGAGAACTCCACTCCGCTGAATGGAGATGGTAATTTTTCTCTGCTGTAATAGAGGTCTCCTTGAGCCAACCGGCTATCACTCTAAAAACAACAGCCATCACTCTCCTGTAAGTACTGCTCTCGATCGTCATCCATGATGCAATCATGTGGCAAAACATATGGCTTGTGGAAGTCTAGGAAAGCCATATTGGTGGGTTCTAAGTCATCAATAAAGGTCTCCAGAATCCTCTGATGAATGGGTAGCCAGTTAATCGGGGTCTTTGATGGAACTTGAACGGCCGCCAATTTTCCTTGCCTTTACCCCTGTTCTGCCTTGGGCTTTAGTGAATCTTTTGTCCTCTCTTCTTGTGTAAGTACGTTTGAAGTGGCTTGGCTCCTTGGAAAATTTGGAAGGTATACGTCTATAGTAGGCCTACAAGTCGCGAAAGCGTTTTCTGACCATCACCCCTGTCTGGGGTGTCCTCTCTTCAGGCACATGAGTGCTGGCAGTGTCCTTGGGATCTTCTTGGTGACCCTGTGATTAGGAGACGATTCGTCCTAGGTACCGAACTTCCTTCTGGAAGAGGTGACACTTATCACCGCTCAGCTTCATCCTATGTCTTCTTAAAAAAGCTTGCAGGACTTTACTTAGGTTCTCGACATGCTCTTCGAAGGTCTTACTGTACACAATTATGTCATCTAGATAGACTTCGCAGATCTCATGTATTAATCCTTCCAGAGCTTGTTTCCATGGCAACTTGGTAAGCTGCTGGGGCGTTCTTCAATCCCAAAAGGATTCGAACGCCACTTCGTGTAATCCTATAAGGTGTTTACAAAGCTGTCATTGCCTACTTTCTAGGATGGAGCAAGCCTTGGTGGGTACGCTTTGCCTTGGTTCAAGTATAAAACGGCTACCGTTTCCACCAAGGCTGCTAGCACACTTTGCTGCGAGGAAGGAGGTCGTCTGTCAGCGACGTTTTCCTTAGTGAGTTCTCTGTCAAGCACACCGCACACGCGAAGTCCCACCATCTTTCTTGCGTACGCACACCACAGGTGGGGGGGGGGGGGGGGCGAGCCAAAAACAGTCAGGAGAGTGTGGGGATTTTAATTCCTGCTCAGTAATCGCCTGATGTAAAAACACAGAGGTAGGGAGGGGGGAGAAAGGCGTGCCGGGACGACTTAAAAGAGAATACCGACTGTGGACCAAATGGAGTATGACGAAGGAGGCTCAGGCCAGGCGTGAGATCAATAGGTCTAGGACAAACGGAGGGGGGGGGAAAGGATAGCGGGGGAAGTAACGGGGGAAGAGACGAAATGGAAAGAAAATACGGGGGACATGCATGGGGCCAAACATAAGAGGGCCCCATCGTTGTGCCGTCACGGAAGTTCTAGGGAGTGCTTGGAGCGAACAATAGAGCGTCGAGTTACTGAGCGAAGGGGTGCGGAGACGAGTGACAACGAGGAGACGATGAAGTGGAAGGAAACGGCGAAGGAAAGGTTAGGTGGTGCAGGTCCAAGACAAGTAAGTACGAGAGGATCTAAGGGACAGAGAGTGAAAACCATAGTCATAATTGAGAGGTGGGAAACTTGATATGCACAAAGGCTTCTCCCCACACGCCACCCCTTTCCCCCCTTTCCTAGCCCCCCCTTTTCCGCCTCCCCCCCTCCGCCTATCTCCATCTGTCTCCCCTACGAACACCAGCACCGCTACCACCCCAGAAAGTATTTTCATCCACGCAATACTAGTCCTGGCCCATTACCCACGCGTTCTTCCTCAATTGATCGCGAAGCCCACACCCAGTATTACCCCCGAAAGCAAAAAAATTTGATCTCTGCATGATCCTAGCCTAGGCGGCTAGTTGCAATAGCCACGTGTCTCATCAATACAAGGCATCCCATAGTACGAATGCTGGGGGCAGAGACTTGGTTCGCCCAGATCGTGGAGCGTGGACCAGCGTACAAGGAAGCCTGAGCCGAAGCAGAGAACTCCAAGATGGCGGATAACGGAACGAAAGAAAAAAAGATGAACATAAAAAGATGTAACCTTAAGAACAAAGCCAAGCCAAAAAGAAACAAAAGGGACGTGGGACCGGTGATCGCACCAGACCGATACGCTCCCTTAAGCCCACTCTTCCTACCTATCCCTCCCCCTCCCTACATCCCCGCATCCCCCTGTCCGTCCTCAGCCCTCTCGTGCGCCTGCGCATCTAAGGCACACCCTAGATCAGTCTCTAACTCCAAATAAGCTACCTCAAGTCTACACGCGGATAAAGCGGGCTTGAAGCGCTCCGAGGATAAGCACCTTGTGGGCCTGTAGGGGGATAAGCCCTGGCCGGGTGTATCTAATAGTTCCCTGGAAGCAGGAAAGATTGAAGTCGTGATTTCACCTATGGCGCGGAGTGGAGGCGCTGGCAAGCACGAAGGCAATAGCTGAGAATATGCAAACGCGCAATAGCATGGTTCAAGGCGGCAGGAATGTGAAGCGGGACTGGTTGGGGCAAGAGCTGTTTTCCTCAGGTGTGTGGACCGCGCAGGAGGGGAGTGTAACGCGTATTCCTGGGAAAGGCGGAAGCATAGTAAAGGCTCGACGAATCCATACAAATCATAAATACGAGCGTGAATGGTATGGGACAAAACGGGAGCTATGGTGAAGAACAAATAAACGCCAAACGAAGTGCGAAATAAGGATTACCCAACCAGGGGGTTGGAGTGGGGAAAATGAACTGAAAAAGCGAAAGGACTTAACGTGGGGTTTAAAAAGAGGGACACAGAGGGAGGTATAAAGTGTCTGAGAGGAGGTTCTCTGCAAAGGCATGGGCACACGTAAAGATGGGGCAGGAGAGGTTGAGACGTGAAGCGCAAGGTTCAAAAGAGAGACTCAAAAAGCTGCCCCCATGGGCCCGCTAATAGCGGAGTACATGCGGACAACCTTGAGACAGGTCTAGGTCTGTCCTGCCGCATCTTGTCCCCACCATACGCACCATCTCGTAACTGCCGCCCCCCCTTTCTTCCACCACCCCCTCGCAATAGCCCCAAAGCACAAATAACCAGTATTCCCCAACCGAAGTCCAATCCTGTTCCATAGCTCGTCAGCCAGCCGAAAAATATCGCCGCTTACTTGACTCCTGTAAGGCATCTGATCCTGAGAGATAAAAAACGCTCCTAAATTACTTCGGGTGATTGCTTGGGGTTTGAACTGAGCAAAGCCACAGCATAGCTGCAACGGGACGGGCGTGGCTGAGTAGGAAGCTGGAGAGCAACGCGGAGGCAAATTGCCACAGATGACTGGGGTGGAGTGGTGATAAGGGGAATATCCAACGAGAATCTCCTTTTTTGGATTAAGTAAAATCGCGTCGGGGAACACGGGAAGGTCACGAAGTGAAGCCAGCCAGGAGAACCGCTTAGGCATTGTGATATAGCAAGACCGGAGGGGGAAAAAGCCAAAAGGTAGATATTCCGTGAAATGTAAGGAGATAAGGGATGATCAAATGGTCAGAGCGTGGGGGTGGGGCTTTTGATGGCGTTGTGGGGTTGACGAAAAACCCAGTAAGATAAGAGATGAAGAGACGAGAATACGCACAAAAAAGAGGAGTAAACTCAAACATGAAAGGTCGCTTACATAACAGAGACCAGCAGGGGGAGAAATAAAGAAATGAAGGAATAGAAAAAACATAGCGAGCGAAGAAAGAGAGTGGTATAGGAGGAAGACGCGGAAAAGAAAGATTAGACAGGATGGACGGGAAAAAGGGACGAGGGAAGATTAGGAGAATCGAGAGGAAATAAATGTAAAGACAGGGGAAAAGATCAAACAAGTGAGGTCGTAGCGCCAACAGAAAAGAAAAAGAGAAACCGAGGAAAACTGAATGAAATGAGTAAATATAGGGAAGAGTAAGAGAGAGTCTAAAATGAAAGGATGTGGAGAACGGAACCGAAACGGGGGCGGATAGATAGAGCAAGAGTAAAGATAGGAAAGAGGAAGCGGTAAGAAGGTGCAGGTCGAAATGCACCGAGTGGAAACGGGAACACACAGTAGAAGGCCCAAACCCGAAAGAGAGGGAAACGGGTAAATAAAGGTGAAAAAAAATACGTCAAAAAGAAAGAGTTAGGAAGAATGTAAAGAAAGAGAGGGTATAGGTACAGGGAGAACGTTGAAACGGGGGGGGGAGCACGCACAGCAACGGACGAGAGAGAGAATTCCATGGAGAAAAAGAGATAAGAAAACAAAAATGGAGGGGAGGAAGGGGCAAAGAAATGAAATTATCCCGTTCTGCCCTCTCTCGTCTTTTCCCCCTCCCTGGCGGTTCCCATCGACAGGGTCTGTCCCGAGGGAGGTCATCTTTTACGCTGGGGCCCGCAAACAGGTCAGTCGTGTTGTTGGTGTTTGTTATTGGACCCAGGGTGAATAGCCCTCACAAGATTTAGCTTTCCAAGAAGGGTTTTCTTGGGGAGTATAATGCTGTGCTCTGTACGTTTGTTCTCTGATTATTGAGGAGAGTGACTAATTGACCCCTTTCTTCGCATTCTACAATCCTTCTTGTCCATCCAAGCCCATCACGTAGACGTTGTTCAAGAAGAGGTTCAAAGATGGTCAATACCTTAGTCGCAGTAACAGTCGGCTCTGGCTTGCACCATTAATTTGACAGTTTCCTTGGCGGTGATTGCGTAGGAGATCGGGAGTAAAAGAACCTGTTCACAGTAAATCATCTGAGTCATAGCTGCGAATCAGTGATACCAATGTCTGTATTTACCTTATTGTGGGGAACGTGTGGAATTGAACAATGTATAGCTACTAATTGTGTTATGTTCCTTCACCACATTCCTTCGAGCGATCTCTTCAATCACAGTATACCAAATGATAGTTCTCTGGGAGGGTCTCTCCTTGTCAGGGATGCTGGGGGTGGTTACAAGGACGGCACCAGAATCGCAGAGTTCTTGGAGTGGCTGTCATCTGGAGTCAGCATTCAAATCGTAGTCTTACCCAGCCCTTGTATGGTATAGCCGTTCCATTGGCATCTGTAAGGTCAAGGTCATGCTGAATCAGTTCTTTTAGATCATTGGTGGTCTCGTCTGGGACATTTCTTCTTCCAATCTCTCTGATATCTGGAAACCTGAGATCCTGATCCGGCTGCCCAAGACCTGACCCAGTTACAAAGTTGATTTTGATTTCATATACACAATCCGTTTTCCTACTAGCTAACTCAACTTTTGAGTTGTCTTGGTGTTAGGTGGTGAGAAGCTGATGGTTTGCGTGGTGTTTGAGGTTTTTGGATTCCGATGAGTCTGTTGGGTTAACAGCCCGGTCCCTCGGGTAACCGGAGCTCCGTTCTCCGGTTTCTTTCCTCCGACAGTCCCGCTGGCTAAAGCTCTCCCACTTTTCCACACTTGTAGCAATGGGTGGCACTGATCACCTTGTCCCTCTGGCTTACACTTCTGGCCACTCGCTCTTTCGCCTTGGTTTGTCTGGTCAGATGTGGAGTTGGGGGTCTGTTGACTGTTTCCTGAGTGCTGGCTACAACGGCTTGTAGGATTTCATTGCCTTCTATTATGGTTTTGATCTCTGTAGGGAGGCTGGAATCTTCGGTGGAGAGCAAAAAATTTACCATCGGGCCTAGCCCCGCTGCTCTCTCCAGCGTGTCTCCTTCTCAAATGCTCGACTCCAGCCCGCTTCTCGCAGCATAGCTTCATATTTGTTTAATTGTGTGATCTTGTAGATATCTGCGCTCTTCCCCTTTCAATCGGACCAGTCAAAAACCCCGTCTGTAGTGCTTCATGAATGTTATTTCTCATTATCACGAAGATCTTCTGTGTATTTAAAACTTGGCACCAATCTTCTTTTGGATGGGCGAAGCATATCTTCTGTCGCTAAGTTCATGACATCTAATGAAGAACTCCTGGGGCAGACTCCTTTGGGTTGCCTGTGTAGCAGCATCAGTTGTTGGTGCAGTCATGAGCATGCCCTCCTTGTAGTGTGTCCTAAGGAAGTCCGTACCTGCTGGTAAGGTTAACTGGGGCCGGCACTCAGATATCCTGTAGGGGTAAGACGCACTGGGCCTTGGCCTAATTAGGGCATCTAATTACCTCCTTATGGGAATATCCTTTAGCAATGTTGCCATCCTCTAACTGTCTTATCACGCTCAGGGCTAGGAAAGTGATCTTTATGAGATGTAGAACCTATTGATCCATGTATCCCTAAACTCTCCCGTCTGCGAGGGCACTTACCATGCTCTCTAGAGTGCTTGGGGGTGGTGGTGTTGTGTCTATTGTTGTGGTTGTGTCATGGTGTTGGCTGAGGTGATGTTGTTGAGATGTTGTGCTGGGTGGTGGTGGTTGTTGGGTCGAGGATTCACCCCATGTCATATTGAAATCTAGTCCTCAATTGCATTCCTATATGTTCCTCCCCAGGCCACCATCTTCGGACGGTACACGCCTCGTCGCTGTCAAATCCAAAATCATGGTGTTAGGGCCATTGTGGACTTGCCTTCCTATACCTGCCATTGCGAGATACTTGCCACATCTTCAGCTGATCTTCGTCAGGTAACTGACCGCCTCGCACTTTGATGTTATCTCCTCTACGCCTCCCTCTGTCTTGTTGGCTATCTTCTGGCCACCGTCAAAATCGTAGCTTCACGTAGAGATCACTCACTTCTACCACCTGGCTCAGTCAGCGTCTGGGTTTTAGTCCTCCTCTCCTCTTCCGCTGGTCTTGTTACATCTTTAGTGGATCCTGGCAGGACCCAATTTTCCGGGTGTTTCTCAGATTGTTTCATTCAACTGTATTCAACCAAAGAAAACCGTAGAGGAAGCAAAGAGTATTTGTCTTGCTGTCACTCTCTTTGGAAGATAGTTTTAATCTGCATATGTAACCATAACCACTACTACATATAAAATAATAAAAATATAAAGTTCACATAAAAATATTTAACAGTGGAAATTTATACTGTTCTTAATTATAATTGGAATAATATCCTGAGGTTTACTCCTCTCCATGCCATAAATGACCTATGCATTACTCTGTGCTATCCCCCGCTATTGTATAATAATTAGGCATCTGACAAGTTACTAACTCAATCCTTGCTGGTTCTAATCTATTTATGCTCAAGACTCAATTGTTACCCAGATAGTTACATATAGGTCATAATAATCCTGACTACTGTTGCTCATCTCGCTAAGCAAAGAAGAGCCTATCGCTATTGTTAGTCCTGTAGTAGCTTTACTTATATTCATGACAAACGTTACTATCTCATTGCATGGTCTGAATCATTAGAATATTACAATTAAACTGAAACCACTCTGAGCTCACGACTATAAGTATTGGTAAAGAGCTTCAAGTCATTTCACATTCTGTCAGGAAACCTAATTACTCATTATAAATTAACTGTTACTCCGCATAACCAAACAATATTATCAGCCAAAGTCTCAATCTCTGCATTAAAATCTTGGATTCTGAGTTAAGGAAATAACAAAATGCATGTTTTGGCCTATGCCAAACATAATATTCTATTATGGCCAAATGTGACCTTTCCGTGTACCCCAGTAACACAGGTGATGCTTCCATACACTGCCACGCATGCACTCTACGCCATCCCAGTGGTTGGTCTCAGATTACAAGGGAGCAGGATTGGGTAGAAAGGGGGTGGGCTCAATGAGGGTCACATGAAGGCCCAAACCTTGGCCTAATAACTCAATGTGTAACAGAGTTGGAGTCTCTATGTACACTATAGAATGGGGTGTTATTATTGGGTACCGATCTACAACCTTGCTAAATGAATACCTATTTACTCAATCTTTAGAAATAAAACACTTAATTTAATGGCCTAACATGTTAACTTAATGTATTAACAACATACATCATACTATTGTGTGCACATACCTTTTAATCTGAATTAATATCACGTTAACAGCATTAATCTGCTAAAAGAATTGCTCTCGTCTTGCACACTAGTTGCATTGACAATTGTCTCACTTCAAACATGTGGCCTTTAATGATCTTTTAAAGTCCAACTATAGCATTTATCTCTAAACATTGATCTGCATAATCTAGAATAATAATTTTAGTATCATAGCATGATTAATACATCAACAATACCCCTTGGTAAAAAATTCAAAAGAAAACCAAAGATCATAAGATTTGTCTTGGCATTCAGCGGTGGAAATATAGTTTAATAACTGCACCGAGTGAGAGGTCAAGACGCGCACCCTGACTTCCTCCTGGCCACGGTAGGAAGTTATGTTGCTTAGTTTAAAGTTTGTTTTTGTAGGGGCGCTAATTTCCATCACATTTTTGGAGTGTATAAGCACATACATAAGAACATGCAATATATCATTCCATAAGAAAATTCCATCGCAAAGAATGATTTATTTTAGTTTTATCAACTAAACAGCAACTTTCTCAAAACACAAAAAACAATTTATAAAGTTCTTTTAATTTTACTTTTTATATTTTCCATATTTTTTTTATAGGCCTACTTTGAATGTCTTAATATCCAGCAAACATTGCCCTGACATTCCTAAACAAAGTGAGATTTTATATTGTCTGAACTGTTGAATTCCAGTCTGAAACTCAAGTATGTGTTTCTCTTGAGCCGACATATTTTCTGGTAGATACGCGGCAAAGGGATTAAATTGCTGATTTAATATTGTTCTCTGGTATTTTAAACCTACTTGTACGGTGAAGTTTTCACCAGCAGTTAGCCTTCTTTTGGAAGATCCAGAAAATTTTCTGTTAAACGTCAAAGAAACACACACTGTTTCTCAATCCGGTAGACTGAAAAACCGCCGAAATTAAGCCAATGCACGTGTCATTAATTGACTTGTGGTGATTTGTGTCTCTGTCATTACGCACTAGTTATGGTTTTTTTGTTCGTTTCCCCATCTGCATATTCATACCGATTTATGCACCACCCACGCACCACTCCAAGCATTCATATACAACATGGCACCTAAAATGTGTGATTGCAATTAAGGCCTGATATTCAGCAATTTTTGATGTAAAATGTAAACCAACAAAATCATCAAAAATATAGGCAGGCACAGTTGGGGAGATTCACACAACCCACAATTGCAATTGACCTGTGCGATGAACTTTAACTGGAAAAATCACGGCCGTGATGGTTGGTGGCATTTCCCGGAAAACGCTGCTAAATAGAGACTTTGCACCCTCTCGGCTGTCGAAGACTGCTGGTGTTGACCGTTTAATGGGTGATCCAGAGCAAGTCTGTCTGCGGCATAAACACTGTAAATCGGTTAACCCCGTGAATACAACCTGCCGATTGGTTAAAGTGGAACTTAATTTTATTTTTGAGCCAATGAGTAACATGTTAAGAATGGTGCCCAGGAATGGTGGTAGGACTAAAAAAGGTGAAAGTAGTTGGAAGCTACTTTTCAACTGGTTTTTGAAACAAACTTATGAAGTAATTTATTAAAATATTGCTCATCAAAAATCATACTTTATTTTTGGGTGATGCTTGGTAATGCAAACACAAAACTTGATTGTGGACCTTTAAGTCTAGAAACTCAACTAGGTCAATAATGAATTCAAAGTACCACAAATGGCAGTACTGGAGTCAGGGCTGTTGAGTCAATTATTAAGTGATAGGTAATTACTTATGAACATTAGAGGCTCCCAACTTTCCTGCAGGTTACTTAACTTTGAACTCAAACCAGTTCCTGAATGATTTGCAGGCGACTAGAGTCATTTGTACCCGCAAAGTAAAGTGGTTCAATTTGTAACACTGTTGGGTTATAAATTAGAGGTTCGTTAATAGGATTGAGGGCATGAACTTTTGTTGGTGCACAATGTAAAGCAGAGGGCATAGACAATGTTCATACCAAAAATCCTATAATGAACATGGTTTATTACATACCCCAACTTTCTATCAACTGTTATTTATTACTACAAATTGTAAAGTCTTATTTACCTCCCTGTTTTGATTGTCACACCACAGTCGGTCATGAACACTTATTTGTGACCGATTTCAACAACCAATCAGAAGCATCCTTTCATCGTGCTTGTGTGTGACAATTTTTTCATATTTTCCAAACTAAGTCGTTACCATTATTAAAGCTGCATGGAGACTGAATTTTACAACACACAACTTTATTACAGTTCAGCTTGGTTAAAAAAAAACAAAAACAGATGCTAAAAGGAGCTGGTATCCATAGAAACCATAATCCTCTTAAACAGCATTTCTGTAGCAAATATTTTCCATGCAAGTTCATGTGCGAGTGTTGTGAAGGCCTCATGCTAACGAGGTACAACTGCGTTATGCCAGTTTGACTACTGCTCAACCGTGATTGGAAACAGATCGGCCATGTCGGAGGGAAAACTCATGAATTTGGTTAAAAATGTCAATTATTAATAAAAATGTAGCCTCTAAAGCACCTGTTCTTTGCAACAAACCCTGCAGGATTGAAATACTGTACAAAATATAAACCGTGGAAATGACACACGTATAACTCATTTCCTTACAAACCACACATTACAACAGGCTTGAGCTAAAATGCCTCCAAAACATATCCTTACAATAATTTAAGCCTACCGGTCCCTTGGAAATTTTATTAATATTATTTTTATTTTTACAAACTTATGGATGGTTGTTAACAATCTGAACCACAACAGTAAACATTTAACTACCCACAAAGACAAGAGAACAAATAGCTCTAATTATGTTAATTGATAGGGTCTTTGTTGGCTTTCTTGTGTTGTATACTGAGTTGTAAGGCCATGCTGCAAGTTAAAATGTCTGTATGCTGGAAAATTGCATGGTTGCAGGCAATGCACAGCTTTCTATGGAGGAAATAATGGTTGATTAGGAATGTGTGCTTTGAGGCAATGTCTATTTTCAGAGGAGTTCTGACACAAAGAACAATCACATTGCTATGAAACAATCATATCTGGTCTGTCAATCATTTGACTAAATTTCTTCTGATTTTAGACTGTATTGGTCATCTTAACCACACTATGTCACAGAACTATGTATGTGCATTTCTATTATAGTTAAAATCCAGTTTATTAACAACAAAAAACTATCCTTGCTCTAATTTTTGAAATTAAATCCCTCCTGGTAGAGATTTTGAAGTTCATCCTTTAATTTGAAATTGAGCTTGCAATGTGATTTCAATGCTGAATTTACCAAGCTTGATATCTGTAATTGTTAAAAGCATCACAAATGACTATCTGTTAAACTCTTATTCCCAATTTATCTGAAGAGAGTTTGCAAAAAGCGATAATATGCAATTTTAAAACCTTTTGAGGTAAGACCACCAACCAAACAAGTGATGCCTCACTTTTAAATATTCCAAGTTATAACTCTTGAAATTATTGTCAGAAGTAGCATATTCTCATTATTTTTTTAATTGGCAGCATAAGCTATTTATTTGCACTAATATCTCAGTTTGAGAAAATTGCTATCAGGCTTTTGTTTTATCTGTTCTTCAGTATCGATTGTTTTCATAGTGAAATAGTCGATACAATTTTGCCAACTAGTTTAAATGCATAACTTGGAAGACTATACACATTCACAGGCAATGGTGGTGTCATTTGTTAGATTTTTCCATTTATTACAACACACAGGCATGTATACAACGAGGCAATCTTGGCTTTTTTGCCTATCAGTGCCTCTCAGTAATTTAGAGAAGTAAATTAAATCCCCTTGTCAGTCAGTACACAGTCAAATTCTTCATGAGAGTATCCTCCAAGTACCTATAGAGTAGCCATGGTACCCACCTGCATAGGTGCCACATCGCTTAAAAAGGGAGGATCCATCCACCTAGGTACATGAACACACAAAATACATACCTTTAACCACAAGTGCACCACGTCTCACTTGCAAATGAGCTTAGAAATCTTCAATTTTTACTCCCTTGACATGAGGTTCATATTAAATGTGATACATTGTAGTTCTTTCAGGTACTGTAGTTTGGGGGGGGGGGGCTCAAGTGTGATTAGGTTAGGGAGATACCACTGTGAGTGTCAAAGTGGCACCCTTGCATATCTATACCAATTTTCTGAAGAAAAAGTAACCCACTCAAATTTACTGATGACCCCTGATTTGGAGCAAAATTGATTGATTTCCCCCACATTTTGTTGGTTTCTTCAGAAATGTTTGGTAGTTCCTTTTGGTAAGTACTTGATTTTTAGCTGGGGAGGGTGAACTGGAATATTTAACATTTAAAAAGGGGTAATTGAAATACCAGAAGACTGTTACTGCTGCTCAGCATCTACAGCAAATATCTGTCAAATAAGCTTCTGTTCTGAGCACACACACCCCTCCTGGGACAGTAGTATTTTTAGAGAATTGAAAAAAAATAATATGACAATAACCTGAGTATGTGGTCTGTTAGTACTAAATCATATTACAAGCAACATTAGATCAAACTTATGGTAGTTGGACTTTAAGGAATCAATTGATGGTGGCTGTACAATTGTGTATTGATAAATCTATGTGTGTTGATGCTGTCCGGTCAAGATTATTGATTTGAAAGGTAAAATTTACTGGGTGCATTTGCAGCGGGCTGACAGGTCTGGCCTTTTTTTAACGCTTCACGGTGATGTGCGATGGAGTGTACATGTGTTTGTTAATAAAACCAATGGTATGAATCTCAACTGCTTATTGTGTCATTTGGGGATACAACCGTTTCACACAGTGGTTCGTTGGAAACCGATATTTCTATCTTCCAAGGACAGCTAAAGCCACCCAAGCATGATAAATTTAAAAAAAATATGTGGAAGCATCGGGTGCAGAGTTGTTAATTTCTGATGAACTGCTGTGTTGAATCGCTTTCAATGATGAGTTAGACATTCATGCTGGTATTCTGATAGGGAGTCTAACTTTAGACCTGGGTTTAAACCAGGCTTAGTCCTATAAGAGTGGACCTTTTTTCTTTCAAAATACTGTGAAAGTTATTTGTAAGGGGTGAGAAAATTCCTCATGCATGGGCCGTTTTGGCCCATCCATCATAATTTTCTCACCCATTTCAGCACATTTTTAGAATACGGTATGTTAGAAGGAACAAAGTCCACTCTTGTAGGACTAACCCTGTATTGAACCCGGGTCTGAAGTTAGTCTCCCTTTCAGAATACCAGCCTCAGTGTTTTTCCATGCAACAAAAAAAAAAAAAAGTAAAATGCAAATAAGTCTCATCCACATTTGTTGCATACATCATTAACACCCATTTGCAAAATAAGTAACATGTTTTACATCAAAATAGTTAACTTTTTTTGTTAATTCTTGTGTAATCACAAGTTCAAATCAACACGTCACGCAATAAAAAGGGTGATGAACAGCTGTGTTTAAACATGCACCACATGTAGACTGCTTTTGGAAAAAGTGCACAGCATGTAGTGGCACAGCAACTTGTTCATCCCCAATTAAAGGTGCATGACCCCGATTGACAACCCCAACCACACTTTCCTCCCCCATTAAAATTGAGATTTCAGTATCCGATGAAAGCTCATATTTTCTCAAACTCCAGTAAAAATTTTAGGCTTAAGAAACTTTTCTTTTAATGGTATGAACAAAAAGGTAATAGCCTCATCCCCAAATGTAATTGACTGCACATACTATTCTGTGCGCTATTTTTTGCTTCTGATGATATCAAAATTGCTGTGTACATTATAACACAAAATTTGGAATCTGGTGTTTTTAGCATTATTCCTTCATAGGATGCAGAAAACATGAACAAAATCAGACCACGCACCTTAAACAGTGGTTGCTCTTACAGAAAATGGATAGTAGTTGTTGTTGAATAGATAGTTGATAATTTCAGCTTGGTTATGGCAAAGAACAACAAAATGGAGATCCGTGGTCAACTTAGGACTGATTTTCTTACCAAATAACAGAATTATAGAATTGTTTGTAACTAAAAGGCAGTTGAAAAAAATATTACTACTACTTAAGAGTAGGGTTTTTCAAATTTGCAGAAATGGACATAATATTCCTGTGCTTGGGTTAAAATTGGCTGCTGGTGTCGATTTATCTAAAATAGAACCCAAGTGAGTCATGCGCTCACTTGGCACTAGTTTAGTTCACATTAGTTTGGCCCTTGCAAATTTGTCAACTTTGTAATATGTTATCAATACCTTAATGCAGTTAATCCTTATGCCAGACCTCTTCCTCCTCTCTCATCGATCACACAGAATAACATAATTTAAAAAGCATTACATGAAGCTAATGTGGTGTGAGAAAAGCTTTCTTAAAAAGAGAGGCAGAAAAGAAAACAAGAATTGAATCAATAATCTATTTCAAGGTAATATAATTTGGTCTTAAGTTAGATACTAGAGGAATTGTTCACTATCAAAAGGCTGAAGTCTTTGATGCCTCCGACTGTATTCTCTTCAATAAACATATGTTTTAAGATGGTATGACCTTTGGATAGAATGTGTTTATTGAAGAGTCTTCAATAAAAAGAAGACTAGGTTATCCGGCTGCCTTTTGCTATATGAGTGGTAGCTACAATTTTAGGAATTATAAAATATTAATTTTTACAGTGACATAAAGGGCCAAGGAATTAAGTCATGTACGGTGTATCCACTTCAATACATGTGTGCCAAATAACTCACTGCTAAGCTGAAAATTAAGTTGAGAGAAGGGAAGTATTCCGGCGTTATCTCTGAAAGATTAAGATCGATGACAACTTTGTCGACTTCTCAAATTGAAAGACTATATGCAAAACAAATTGTTGGGTATATTACCATACTAATTTGATAAGCCTTCATCACTTCCATTTCAATGCAGCTGTGTAATATTTGAACTCAAATGTAGGCCAATTTCAAATACTTAGTTCCCAAAACACGCATACCGTCAAATTTGGCAGGCTTACCGGTGCGCACACATGGTGAAAAAAGACTGTGTTTATTGACATACACCAATTTGAAATAATTTACAGCACTCAGCAAAACCACTTGGCACAAAGTGTTCAGGACAGGTGGTGTGAGAAAAGAGGAGGTTATGGATTAGACAAAAATCAAAGATTTCCTAAGGATGTAGCCGTTTTGTTGTTCGACACGACTTTGCATTTTGTGTTTGCCGCTCTGAAAGTGGGCTCCGGCCTTGACAGGAACATGTCGCGTACTTTAAAATGCACTTCCTTCTTGGTAAATTGTCGCCAAATGCTATTTTTGCAGTTCGGGGACAAGATTGTTTACTTGGCAGTGTGTTTGAATAATTGTGGCCTTTTTGCACGGTTAAACTGCATGTTGTTTCAATTGTTATTTTGGTTTCATTAATGGTTGAAGATTGAAGGTTTCTCAGTGATACATTTTTTTTAATTTGATATTTTTTTAAAGAATACAGGTTAATAATAACTATAAATTTGATTATAATTGATTATAGTAGAAAAAGTAGTTCTGATTACAGGTACTACTAAGAGAGATCTTTATGTGACCTGATCGACAACTTTGTCTCTCACTTTTATCAAAATCAAGATTTTGGTATCAGAATAAAATTAACATTTTTCTTGTTATCCTAGTAAAATTTCAGGCCAGAAAATGTTTCCTTATTTGAGATATGAACAAATGTGTCCCCAAATGTGGCCGACCACAATAGTTCATGCCAGTTTTGTATACATTTTTGTTCTACTATTCAAACACCTGAACTCAAAATTTGCCATTGGATATTTTTTATTGGGTCATCCACCTTTTAATAATGATTCCCTCAGACCAAGAAGCTCAGACACCCTTCCAACTCCCTCCCTACTCCCTCCTTCTCAACTGCACCCATGCTCTTTCTCCCTTCTTGCCTGTTAAACAATTAAAGCTTTCAAGTCTGTGATTCCAGCATGGACCCAAATACTAACACACAAATCCTTTAGTTGCCAATTTTGACTGTAAGACTTAAAATTTTGACCATATAAAAGACAAGAATTAATTTTGGATTCATTGTGTAAATTTTCTTTTTTGAATGATTTAAAAGTCCTCGCCCCCTAAAGGTAAGGCCGAAAACATGGGTTTGAGTTAATCCTAGAATTCCCCCTTTGCCATCGGGGCATCACAGCCCCGATGAAACCTGTCATTTCCTGTGATTTACCCTCATTTTGAGTGACAAATGCATCGCGAGCTAAGGCTAGCTGGCTTGATTTTGTCATCCATTTATAGTAGACGTCAACTCTACACTCCAATCTAGTTTTTTTTTGTTTTGTCACTTTTTTATGACTGTCAGTTTGTCTGTTTATGGGTGCTGACTGTTGCTTTTGACACTGTCAATGAGTCAATGATCTCATCATGTTAATTTACACGCACATAAAATGGTCTTGAACTTGAATGGAAACCTTCACAATCCCAAAGCGTATAGAGTTAATGAATAAAGATGATAAACATTGAGTCTTAGGTGCAGAAATCTTTGCTACTTGATATTACATGTACTTTTACATTTATGGTATAAATTGAAATTTGAACTCAAGTTTGTAAGTTCAACAACAATTATTGCAGGTGCTATTTTGACTGATGGATTCATGATATACAAGTGCAATGTACAGCAAGTGTTAAATTTTGATCAAACCTAGTGGCAGGCAAATAATGTTTTGTGGAAAATGTGGTGTTGTTTTTTTAAAAAGAAAATATATGTAAACGGTAAGCCAAAACTGGCTTCTTTGTCAGTCAATCCTGACAGTGTCGGGCCAGAAATCTGAGTGGTTGAAGCTGTAGTATACAGGCCTACTTGAAATCGGAAAATCTACAGCCCATTGAGTGGCCACTGTGCTTCACATTTATTAGGACACCAGATGGGGATGACAAATAAGATTCATGATAGGGCCAGTTGAATCTTGTTTGGACCAAAACAACTGCACAAAGTTGTATACCCATTTTCACTAAAAAAAATGATTTCATCTTGGGAAGATAATGATCTTTTCCAAGATAGGCTGTAGTTTATTGAGAAGGGATGACCCAAATAAAGGACGTTACTGTTAACATCCATGAGTCCTTAGTATAAGATACAATTTGTGCGCACAGGAATGGTGGACTAAATGATAATATAGGGATCCGAATTTGCAGAAATTAAATGGTATTTACAACATAGGTCACACATAGTGATATAAAATCACGATTTAGCCAGGATGAATGTCTGAAAATGTCTTCATATTGGATTGATACTACATACATACTAGTTGACAGACTTTGCTGCTGTGTGTTGCTGAAGTTGTTGTGTCTTGTCCTATAGCCCAACAAAACTTTAAAGACAACAACATACCACCTTGATGTAATCTGTGGTAAACTTTATTACAGTTGGTATGGTTACTATTTACAGAACTCATAATCAAAAAAAAAAAACATTTTGTGGTAATCGGTAAAGGAAATATGGGGTATACTTTGTAATTTGGTAAATGATCACAAATTATGATCTGTCTTGTTAGTTAGGTGGTTAAATAATGAGGTTAAAAAAAATGTTAACGAATTATCTACTTATGATTTAAATAAGCATCAAGGTAGGCTCTATCCATACACAAGAACCAGCGTTCCGGAGAAATTTCAAGCGTTACCGATTACCGTATTCTTTAAAGTGTGCCAAAACCTATTGAAAGTAGATTTTGTTGATATTTACTAGGTGTGCAGTTCAACAGGTAGTCCCAACATGTATCAGAAATGCCAGTTGACATTGAAATGAGAAAGTGGTAATTGTAGGTAGCTACTTTCCCCCTTCCCAAATGACTGAAACCATTAATTACTTCTATCATTCCTGATCAGTGCATACCATCGAAAGTCACTTCTTGATATTTTCTCATTTTATCTTCCCTCACCCACACAGGTACATGAACTTTGTGACAATTTTTGTCATCGATACATAAACTGTTTGAAGGGCAAAATGCCCATTGATCTTGTGATCGAAGACAGGGAAGGGATGAATAAACCAGAAGGTTCACCGCCAGGCTTTGGACCAGAGAATCACAGTGATTCCAGAGGGCCGCCAGAACAGGTAAGAAAATGTAGCCATTGTCCTAGGCTCTGCTACCTGGTTCAATCTAATTTAGGTGCGATTCATTTTAATTGAATTTAATGCCAGTGGGCAAGGTGGGTTAAAGAAATCCGCAGGGGTTTATTTTGTAGACCATTCTCATTTTTTCACTCCTCAAGTCCTTATTTGGTCAAGCCAATACAACTGTGAAACTCTCTCTCTCTCTTGTGCACCTTTAACCCCTTTGAGCGCATAAGAATCGTGTAATGTATATTATTTACTCAAAACTCTCAGAAGCAGGCAGAAGTGGTTGCATTTGGGATTTAGCTATTTGATATGTTTGTGTATTACTGTTTATTTAGGAATAAACAAACTGTGCTAGATGTAATATTGTATGTAACTACTTGGCGAATTCGGTGGGAAACAAGTTACCTGCATGAGGGAGCTTCTCCGATATAGCCATTGGCAAGCTGCGTAATTCTGCCCAATTAATATTTCTGTATTTTTTCTGTGGCAGTAACTCTTTAAAATATGCAGTATATGTGCTTGTATATGATTTAAGGAGAGTGTAAATTATTCACAAAAGTAATGATGCGATTACCTTACTTAAATGATAGACATTTGACGCATCATATTCACATGTGCTTCTAGGAACGCCAAAGCATTTTGACTTACAATATCAGGTTTGAACTCTTGTTTGTCAGGAGAGTGAAGGAGCGGCATGATTAATTGATGCATGACTGCAGAAATAAAATGGAAGTCTGGGCTAACAAGTACGAGTCTTGATAAGAAATAGGTTAATAAGAGCTAATGTAACTGACTAGGGCTGCCTTGTTGAGTATCAGATTGCGTTGGAGGTTGGCCTGTCCTGGTAGGTCAGGCTAGTTGGATTGTAGCTAACCTTGCATAGAGGGGATTGCTTTATTTTGCTGAACTTGGAACTCAATACCTTAGTTCTCCTGCCAAAATAATTTGGTTCGAATTGTAGGTCTTGCAGATAAATATGCATATTGTTTTGTAAGCCTTTTAATTGTTTTTTTTGAATAGGGGATCCTTGGATTAGAGTGTCGGGTCATTTGCAAATTTGATAGCTAGGTTGTACAACTGCTTTTGCCATCATGTGTAATGTTACGGTTTGATATTATTCCAAGTGTATCCGGAGGCAAGCCCCCCCCCCCTATTTCACCTGCTGACAAAATGATAAAATTGTAATTTGTTTTGTCAGACATGTAGGCAGGATTGATTTGTGGGATGAAGATTTTCTAAATGTGGATTTTTTTTGTTGAAAAAGGACCGATATGGGAAATTTGGGGAGGATTTACGATTGCGAACTTTTTGGTCAACAATTGTTTGCATAGGAAGGGTGGACTTTTGCCTTCTAAAATAGTCTTTTTGAAACAATCTAATCCAAGACAAAACATACCTTTTGTGTGTTTTTCTTTCAAATGTGGCCTTTTTTGGGATATCTAATCATTTTCTTCTGAAAAGTGGACCTTTTATTTTAGTAAATATTTTGGATGAGTCATACCATACCCCAGTCACACCCCACCCCACCCCCACACCCCTATTGTCTGCTCTCCATCAAAATTCCTGGCTCCCCACTCCTTTTTGTAGCATGTCATTTTTTTTTACAAAATTTGATGATTTCGGACCAAAAAATCACCAAATTATGGGAAAATCAGAGATTTTGGGCCAAAATTGTTTAAAAACTCTCCAATATTTGATACTTTGCCCCCCAGAATTTCACTTTCCCATCCCCCAAATTTCACTTGCCCGCCCCCTCCCCCCAGAAAGAGGTCTGGCGCCGCCACTGACTGCAACTCAATCGAATTAATGCTAATTATTCTAGACGTTATTAAAAAAGAGTTGGGAATCCGAATGGACTTTGCCCCAGTGTAAATGCGGTTATTACATTGAACAGACTATATGCACAAATTTGTAGTTACATCTTTTTTCCACCTTCACACATTGATTGAGATGTTGATGACAGCAACAAAGAGAATTGCATTTTGTCTACACTGTGTGTACAGTCAGCCAGTAATAGAAAGCAATGAGAGAGCATGTTGAAATTTAGCAAAAATATAATACTTCTATAACTGGCTTACTTCCGTTTGGACTTAACTTCATCAGGTTTCCCTTTTGTCTGATGCTCGGAACTGATCATTATGCATTTTGACTAAAATATTTGTTTGTTTGGTGTGTCAGTAGAAATTTACTATAGGTATATGCTAAAACTTTTTAAGTTTTTCTGTTTGTTTTGTGGGTAGGACTTTAAAACTGTTGCCAGGGGTTCTCTTTGGTTGGGCAGTTGGTAGAAGTTAAAAGCAAATTAGTTATTTCCCTGTGAAAAAAGTATACATTTTCCCTTGATTTTATTGTTCACTTTTAAATTAGTTCTCCCCATTGTTTCCCGTGCTCTGCCCGAATTACTGATAGTTGCCTTTAGCTGCACATACACGAAAATTTGTAAGGTTTTCTTGTTGTCTTATTGGTTTTGTAATCTCCATATCTTAACTTTTCTTTGTTAAAATTTAAATTCTGGACATTAAAGATTTAATAATTGTTAAATTATTAACCCTAACGTCCTTAGAGGAAAATCTGGACAATCACCGCAAAACAAAAAGTGAGGGAATGGTATTTTTGTTGTCAGTTTAGAGCTTTGCCACTAACCAAGGCAAGGATCCATTCCCATGATTTTCGTCAGGTTGCGTTTTGAGGGATAAGGGATACGTTAGGGTTAAAAAAAAAGAGTATTACCCGGGTAAATTACTCAACCATATATTGACCATAAATCGGTTATAATATGTATAAAGTGTGATGGGAAAAGGATAAGGCGGAATGCCCGCTGAATTGTTAGAACTATAATACATTATGCATTGGTTGTGGCATTAATTTACAGGAGCATTAGTTCATTGTAATAACACAAGGGAAAAAGGCATATAGCTGGTTACTGCTAGTTCCACCATCCCGCTTAATTATTTCAACAACAAGTCTCTTGGGTGTGATTTGAAAATGTGTTGAAATGTATTTTTGAAAATTGTGTTTCATCTGGGGTAGGTATTAAGTTGAGATAAAGCTAAGGGTTATCTGAGGCTAGTGTTCCCATTATGGTTGGCACACATGCATTTGCCCGGCACTGTCACTTACGCTACTAATAAATGAGCACGTAGGCCTGACAGCTTATACAACCGACCATCTCCTAGCATCAAGAGGCCACGCACAGAGAGAACACAATCATATTCTGTCAAACAGACACAAATTTCTCCCGATATTTCTTCTGTGCTGCCACAATATTGAAAAGCTTGTAACATACGTGGACAGATTGATCAATAACATCGTAGATTCGGCAGGAATTGGGTATCGGATGAAATTTTCTCGGCAAGACCAAATATCCATAGTTGCGTTATCAATAAAATGCATGACAAAATTGAAGTGAGCTATGCAAAGCTGTAGGAAATTGAATCTTGGTTCAAAGCTCGGGGTTTTGGAAATAAAGATTATCAAAACAAATGTGGAAAAATCGGGCATAGTTCCTATACAGTATAATATTTAGGCAGATTGTGAAATTCATTATGTCAGGATCCATTGCTTTTTCAGTTCTTTCTCAATTAAGGCTTTTGTACTGTTTTATATATAATATGAAAAAATGTTTTTCCCCTGAGCTGAACAAATTGTCTCATGGATATCTTAAAGCCTTGTACTTCAAATGATTTTGAGGGATGTTTAAAAGCAAATATCCTCAAATCACTGGCTATTTGATAGCATTTATTAATACTTAAGAAATTATTGAATTTTCAGGCATTGCTCAGTTTTCCCCTAACTTTCCAATTTAGGCTCAAAACCACTGCCACTAATCACATTTCTAAGGAAATTGTACCAACTTGACAAAAAACATAGGCAACTGGCAAGATAATCGGAGGAGGCTCCAATAAATAAGCAACACCTTTAGTCAGTAATTGTTCTGTAACTGTGGGTAAAAAAAGAGCAGAAATCATTCAGAAAAGTCTTTATAAACCCATTCACACGCAAGCACATGTGAATAGGATAGAAGAGCAAATAGAAGAGGCATAATATAGATACAGAAATGGGGAAAAGCATGCTTGCATTACATGCTCCTGGGGCATATTGAACAGAGTAAATGTGCTTGTCAAAGCTCCCCAATGAAAACAGATATCGTGAAAAATGATAGGTCAGTGGGGAAAGCCTGTATTTGCTTTGTACCGTCTATGTGTAAAGCTTACAAGCTGCCATGCAAACCTATGCATGACATGTCTCATTGAAAACGAGAGGGGGGAATACACGCAACGAAAAAAGGGTTTGTGTATATAACAGCTGTTTGCTTGTCAAGCAATGTTTTATTTGCAAGACATTTCTATCTGTAGTTCTTTTCAAATGAGATTATCAGTGTCTGTTAAAATGCATAAAAGAAGTTGAGGTTTGTTATTAACCACGGCAAGGAAATCACCAACGGCATACAAGGACAGGACATGTCAAACTTATTTCAAAAACGTAATATGTAGCAATTTGTTGGGTGCAGTCTTGACGTTTACCCACCGTGAGGCGAGATCAATCAGGTATTTGACGAGGAAATGTAGCGTGCCCTTTGGAATACTTTTCCTTTTATGTAATTGCAAGTTCAAGTTACAGAGAAGCAACAGTAATGTTTGTTCCAATTGGCATTTGGTAGCGCCGTCAGCATTGTCAGCAATACAGGTGCATGGATTGGATTGCCGAGGAATTGTTGGATAACATTCTTTGAGAGATTTATAATTGGATTGTTGTTTTAAGATATTAAAAAAAATAACATTTAGCTACTACTACTTTATGCAATTAAATTTTAATTTTGCTGAATCTAAGAAATCGGCCATTTTTGTTGAGCTTATTATTATGAAGTCCTAAAAAATGCAAAATCATCTTTAAAGAGATCCAGTGGAACAATTTGTCTTGAAACATAAAATGTTGGAATACACTTGCAAGAGAGAGATGTTCATTTCATATTTACTGTTTTTCCCCCAAGGGATGGGGAGGGGGGAAGTTGAATATGATCTTGTCTGGCATGGTGCCCTGCATATTGCTATGGCATCATTTAGATTTAGTGCAATGAACCTCGCTGTGAATTCATTTACTAAATTGTTTTGAAATATTCATCATTGTACTTCACTTTTCCCCCTACGTGATCGCACTTTTCACCAAAATGATGGACGGTGAAGCATGGTATAAATTTTGTAAACAAAAGGTTTGCAACCTTGTAAGTAACAATAGTTACATCATTAATTCATGTGCAATTTGTTTTGTCACACTGAGCAGGCTTTCACACTGAGCCAGTGATCGATCGACTTTTGCGATTTGATCGCTGTCTGTAGACTTCAAACCAGCCACCAAATTAATTTTAATACTTCGCTGTTGTGCTTCTCAAATAACAGCACACATGCATTGCTAAATTTAATTATATGAGAGACTAGTCAACATGCTGAATAACCTTGTTCAGCCCGTTAAATTTCACGACAGAAAACATGCAATTTCTGTGCGGAAACAAACCCAGGTGACTAGTCATATCACTTAAAAAATGGCCATGTACCTCAGTATTAAAAAAGTCAATGACAACCACTGCCATAAATGCCTCGAAAACCAGTAGCTCATTAAATCCTTTAAGCTTTTACATTGTAACTAAGCATCTAGTATTCAGAAAACGGCTGCATTAGTCTTCGAAAGTGGATTGATCGCCTGCTCAGTGGAAAAGTCTTGTTGTGAACTTGTGTCAGTGACTAAAAATTTTCAAATAGAGTTGAGTAAGGAAGATACCTGCTATAGTGCTTTAACCTTCCTCGAGTCAGTGACGTCAGTGTGTTATGCAGTGATCGCAACGTTAAAACATGGGATTTGATTCAAAGCGCTGACGTACCCATGCGCGCGTAGAAAGCCGGCGCGAAAATGCACACGCAATTCTGTCCAAATGCTTTGACGTCACTGACTCAAGGAAGATAAATGGACTATACTCAACTGTTCCAACATATTTTGGCCCATTTTCATTGTCTTCACAGTTGCTTAAAAGTATTTGATTATGACAAAACCAGAATAAAAAGCTATAAAACCAACAATATCAACATTGATACAGTTTTGACACCTGATATGGATTAGCTATTCCACTGCCTACTTCCTGTGCAAATTTTACAAAATGTGGGCAAATATTATTTTTCTTTAAAATGTTGTTGTAATCAGATCTATATCCATGGATATTGGGCAATAGAGGATGTAATAGCATGGAAATCATGATTTTTGTAGGGCTATTTCTACTATGGATTTACTGATTGCTTTACAGGGGAAAATAACTCTAGCATGTCCTCACTTAAATTAGTTGTTAAAATTGTGTGACACTGCTTATATTGAGACAAATTGTATGATCAGACAGCTGTGCCTTTCAAATGCCCAAATGTTCAGTGATTGATAACAAATGTAAATGCTTGCCATTTAAGTTTTCCACTACACTGGTATGTTTTGATTTTCAATTTGTGTTGAAAAAAATGCCACCTACATTGTGCTTTGGTGTCATTTTGTGATAGACTCAAATACCATGTAGTAAAAACTCCCCATAATTTGATGAGAAAGGAATGATTGCAAAGCAAGTTACTTAACAATAACATCTTTTATTGTGCATATGTCACAAGGTGTGTCATTTTAGTTAGATTTAATACCCGATTTAAAGTCTGGTTTGTTATAAGGGCTCTACATGTGATAACTGTGTACATTGTTATTTTGGTGAGAAATGTTTCATGAATTATGAAAACGGAGAGAGTAACACAAAAATAAGATTTACAAAAACTTAACATAGATGCTGTGAAATAAACAAATTGCATAATTTCCCATAATTTGAAAATTGTGAAAAATTCTGTTCATGAAAATGACAGCTTTACAGAAATATGGAATCAAGCATAAGGCAGCTATTTGCTCATCATTATGATTATCCACCAATAAATAGCTGCCTTTATGCTTTATTTTGTATTATAGAGCTATATCAGGATTTGCCAGTCCACCTTGGGTATTGCATGTTTGGATTTCATTTAATCATTTGTGTGAACCGCTAAGTAATCTACATGTATTTAAATTTTGTTGTAAATTTGTGGGATAAAAATTGTGGTCCAAATCTAGTCTAGATATTGCTGCCTGTATGAGACCCAGGCTTAGCAAGGCCAATTCATAAAGGTAATGTAGGCTGAGTCAGTGGTCTAGGCCATTTTGGTATTGTGTCCCCCAACCATTCCATTTGTATTATGGACTAGAACTGTAAGCTCTGACTGAGCCTGTGTTTAGTGAAAATGCCGCGGGGCATAGCTCGGTAATCTGCCATTGACACAACGCCATGGCTGCCTGTGCAGCCAGTGCTTAGATGATATGCTTACACTTCTTTGTGTAGTTTGCATACATTTTGTGGTCTTTTAATATTTGCACACTAGTAGTTGCTCCTGATTATTTTCCCACCCAGTTTGTATAAAATTGTAGCAGTTTTATTCAAATTAGGTCAGAATTTCTGTGCCACTAGGTGTGTAGTGGCAATGGCATAGTTATTATAGTGATTAGTGACACCGTGTCAAACACAGTAATTGATAAGATTTTTGATGAAAATGGAAAGACCCTCTATTGTAGTCAATGTAATGTCACCTTTGTTGTAGGCCACTTAAAATATTAAATGTATTTCTTGTCCCCCTCCCTCATTTTCTCAGTTTGGCCAATATTTTGTTTAAAAATTTTATTTTCCAAAATTTAAATAATTTAAAGGTTTTAATAACTGCTTTAAGTGATTTTTTGATAGTCTAGAGGTTATTTGGAATTGTAAAATAAAATTTTCCACAAGCAAACTGTCAGAGGATTAGAACTGTTACCGATGCCAATTTCACATGGGGAAAAAAAGTTGAAATAACTCCCCCCCCCCCAAAAAAAAAAAAAACACCTCCCTCTCTCCTCACTTTTTGAGACCCTGGTGACGAGAACAAATTTTTTTAAATGAAATTTTATCTAAGGTTATTTTCCTGCATAAAATTTTTAAAAAAATCATCCTTTTTGTTAATACTTTTTTTCAAAGCACTTGTTGGGCCAAATATGTGTAAATGTGATAGATTTTAAAATGTTAAGTTCTTCCTAGATTGTTTATTTTATAAATAAAAATCACCCTTTTTGTTAATACTTTAAATGCGATAGATTTTAAAATGTTTAGTTATTCCTAGATTGTTTATTTTATAAAATAAGTCCACAAAGGTAAACAGCAACACAGCATGCAATACAAAGCGTGCTAGTCATTTTCGTCAGATTGTAGTTGGTTGGTCAGTCAATCGAGAATGATTCAACTATAGTATCGGCCCCATAGTTTGTCTCCCGACACAATAGATGACACCACAATCCATGCGGATCAACCACTAATGAAATCAAAGCTTTCAACTCTCAATGAGATTTGATTGACCTAGCCTTCAATTCCACGCGCGCCTATGTCGATTGAGCCTGGAATTGGACACATTCTCCCATTTTGGCTTTTCCTTTTATTTAGATTTCTTGATAAAACGGGACAGAATGCATACTAATTTCATAAAGTCTCATTTCTGCGGGCACAGGCACTGGCAAATTGCATTTAAATTCAGTTAGAGGAATGTGTGGATACAAATCTCGCTAATGGCAGGATTCTGATTGATTGCTTCGCTCCCAGAGCTTTTTGTTTGACCGCGCCTTTCCCCAACCAGTATTCTCATTACCTGGACGACGTGTTTCTAGTTAGATTGTAGCTGGTGTTTTGGGAATAAGAAAATAGTTGGGGATTATTTTGAAATTACGTGCATATTGGACTGGCACGGACGAGTGATGAATCAGTCAAGATTCATTCCATGAGGAAAAGGCAGATTACATGTGTATCTGAGTGGGCAGTAAATTAAAACAACCAATTCATGATAGAATTAAGTTGATTTTTTTTTAGCTGCATAAAATCCTCCCCAAAATTTAGGTATC
Organism: Ophioderma brevispina; assembly: GCA_023653785.1. Lineage (NCBI taxonomy): Eukaryota > Metazoa > Echinodermata > Ophiuroidea > Amphilepidida > Ophiodermatidae > Ophioderma > Ophioderma brevispina. The sequence continues at coordinate 47,485 of JAMKCH010008369.1, forward strand.
TCAAATTTAATGGGTGCTGAGCAGAGTCACAATATTTTGAGGTTCAAATTTAAATGACAGTGAAAATGTTTCAGCCTGAAATCTGCTTGTTTTGATCCTAAGCAAGCTGTCATTGTGCAAATTAAGCTGTCCCAGTGCTAACCCGATTTTTGGCTGTAATTAGGTTCGTTGACAAATCATAAGTGAGATTAATTACAGTAACACATTGTTGACAGTGTATCACATTGCTGTAATGAAAAGATCAAGTTAAGAATTAAGTATGTTTGAACTTGTTAATTAGTGTTGAGCTGATTGAATTGCTGATATAACTAGACCCATTGGGATTTGTGTTTATAGGATTGTGGCTTATTATTTGCAAAGTTAAACAGCACTTGTAATATTTTCCAGTCTTTTAATCAAATACTAATTTTAAGCATTTTACCTGTTTGTGATTTTGTCAAGCTAAATTTAATGTGAACATTTCAAATTTTCAATCGAATCCAATTTTCGCAAATGGTAAGAGACAGTAAAACATATCATGATGGCAATGCTTAAATGCAGTGTTTGTCGAGACTAGCACACATTGCATGGCAAGTGGAATACTATATGACCGACTGTACGTATGGTACAAACACTGATGAAATTTCATCATGTAATCGGCTTGGTGATCCATCTTTGTGTTGTGTGGCGTGACTTATCCGCGCTTCAACAAAAGAGCAAAGCGTGCACAAAAGGCTCCCTCTGGGAATTACCTTTGGGGGAGTATGTGTATAAATGGACGGAATATTACGTGGAGAGGTCAGCTGATGCGTTGGCTCAAGAGCCTTCAATGCAGCGGTGGGCTCTATTTGTTTTGTGCTGCCAGCTTTTGTTGAAAATTAACCACATTGATGGCATTAGAATATTGCAAATGCATGTAAAATAATAATTAGCCCATGGGAGTGGGCTTAATGTGTCATTCAGAGTGGGATTTAAATAGTATAACTTGTTATTATTATTAACTCACTGTGCTGCTTTTCAAATTAAACATTTTAGCTTGTATAATCTGGGTATAGATCAAAATGATCGATTTAAAAAAAAAAAAACTTCTCGAGGGGTTGTTTATTTTTATTGTTTCCTTTTGTAATGAACAACAATTTTTAATGCCTAAATGTGAATAATTGCATAACTATTGAAAATATGTAGCCCTTTGTGCAAACCTTAAACATGTGTTATACTTGATTAATTCAAGAGAGAGCATTTTAATTTTTGGAATTTTTTCCCCTGCCTAGTGTTGTGAATGCACTCTGAACCTTCCTGCACAAGGGTGTTGCCATATTAGATCACTTTCACCAGATTGGTTTACAACTAATGTTCTCTGCAGTTTATTTTGTGTGCTGAAGTAGAAGATGAGCACACATATTACAAATGCAGATGTTGGCAATATATACCAGTGGCTTGGTGACTGTTTTGACTACTGAGTAGTATTTTTGTTAAGAATGTAAATAGGAACTTTGAACAAGAATCAATATTTTTGTGACTTGTAGTTAAAAATGAAAACAGTAAACATCTGGTGCTGTTTTGTGCATGTGTTCAAGTGTGGTTTAACTAAACATGCTAAAGGATGCAACATTAGATTTCAAGGGACATGAAAGTAAATTTATTTGTCATATTTTGCTGTGAACTTTTTCTTTTTCCATTTGCTAAGTATACTTTTTTAGAGTTGGATGGGGAGGTTTTTTTTTTTTTGCTTATCATAGAGCAGTTTTTTCTCTCTCAATAGTGGGCAAATCTGTGCATTTTGTGATCCATCACACCTGCTTGTTTTATCATTGTTCACTTTATATCCTTGAGAAAAGCTTATTCACAAAATTTGAGTTGATCTCAAGCTTGCGTTTTTGTGTTATGAGCAAATGCTTGTTTCCCATAGTCCCATAGGCCACTGTGTTGTGATTTCTGTCCTTTTACGGACAGAAAATACAAAATTTCAAATTTCTTACAGATACGACCAAATTTGCATGTAAGATTTGGTACACATGGATTACTAAGTAAGCCTAACGGTTCAGATGACATAAAAATCTCAACTTTTTCTAGGTAAATCGGGGGACGAGGTTGTAGATCATGAAATGCCCCTTTAAAAACTTGTTATCTATCTAATGGTGCATCCTAAATGACAGAATCTTCAGAGCTTCTGTGAGCTTCTGTGAATTGATTATGTTATACTACTGTTACATCATCATCAAAATGCTTTTACTACCATTGTTGTTTGTTGCTGCTGCTGCTGTTTCGATGTAGGGCTTGCCTAAGCCAGGCTCACATTTCAAATTTCATAAGAACAAACCAATGCAAGTTGTTTTCTCTAATAGCATTGGTCACCATTTTGAGGTTCCTAAAAGCATATTCAAAGGATCATTGCTAGTGTTACAGAGTTAATGCCCAGGGCTTAGGTGATCAATCCAATGAAAGGAAATTATGGAATTAGACCCAAAGTGGTAATCTTTCAAATTGTAATTCTCTTATTAAAGGATACATCTTTCAAAATGAAATTGTTTTGGTGAAAAGAAATGGCATCTTCCTGGTTGAATGGAATCTATAAAATCCTTATTTTGGTAGGCCAATATATAGGTGCAGACCTTGATACAGAACCTTGCAACATCCTATAATTATTATTCAGCGCATGGACATAAGTAAAATAGTCATCTTTATTGACTTTAAACACAACATATGATAAATAGCCTAAGCAGAGAAGATGAGCCTAAGCAATGTTCAGTCATGAGGTCATCAAATGTGCCTTTGATTACCAATATTCTTGTATGTATACATGCACCCTGGAGCTTCTAGTCTTTGATCTTGCAAGGCCACCAGGATTAAATAACCATCATCAGGACCCCTATTCAGCAGTAGTAAATTATAGGTGTGACATAATCATCATTTCACATAAAATTGAGCAAGAAGAAAAAAGAAAAGAAAGGTATTCCCCAGACAAACACAACAGGAAGTCTCTCCAACTGTCTGAGAGAATGATTTATTTCTCCAGCAAATGGACAAATAATCTATTGGTAATTAGATCGGACTGAAGGAAATAGATGGGGCATTGCAAGACAATTTCACACTCAAGGTACCATGTCATGTCAATGGGTAGCAAAGAAGTGTCTGCCCAGTGTCGGTTTTACCCTTCAATTCACAAGGTATTGTGCACCTTTGAAGTGTGTGACACAGGAAAAGGTTAACAATTAGGATATAAATGTTTAAGACAAATCTTAACTGGGAATAAACAGTCTTGTGATTTGGATTTTTAAATACATTAATCAATCAGAGGGTTTTCCTTTAAGTGGTTACACACCTTGTTTAAGCTAGGAAAGCTGCTAGACTATGGAAAATGTGGTGTACAATTAATTATAGTACCCGAGGAGCTCCTAAGCCTACCGTTTTTGAGATGTCTATACAAGTCAATGTATCTTTGTGTGTAATGACATCAATGCATCATGACTTACTCAAGAGTTTTGTGCCATTTTTATTACCGGTGCTAGAGCTAGAAGTCAAACTTTTTTATACATCCCACTTAGTTTTAATTGGACTTGTTAAACTATTGCCCTCTCTCACGAGCTTTGTTATATATAGGCCTATCGAGTTTAAAGGGACACTGTTACCAGTAGTCTGACTTGACTCCATGGCTCACCCCATTGAACTTTATCATAAACCTTTCATATAGGCCTAATAACTTAAAAGTTAGATCCACATTTAGTTTGGCTGAATTATTTTTCATAAAAAGAAACCTTCCTGTTCAGGCCACATTTAAAAAAAGAGTTGAAGCTCCTCTAATGTTGAAAAACTAATGTGGAATGCATTTTTATTTTTTTAAATTATATTTTTATGTGGCCTTAGCTACATCAAAATTAAAGCATCGTAAGTGAAATCCTTTAATTCAAACACAAGAAGTGGCATTCTGAGATTTCACAGGGTCCTTTAATTCATGCTATTGAAGTCAGCGCTCTGCACAATATATACTGATATTTTCACCTTCAAAATTTTTTGCAATTTCTGGAAATTTGTGCGAGTTGTATATTTTATGGAATCTATGACAAGCATAATTTAACTCTATTGCAGAAATATATTTTTGTGCATTGTGGTTTTCACATGTGCATATCCATGAGAGAAATTTGTGAAAATATAATTCTCGTGAAAATAATCACATATACATTAATGAACTTGTCATATCACCTGCCAGATGTGCACAAGTCATCCCATCCAACCCCTGAATATAGAACTGCTCTTTTGGTTTAGTGTCATCAAAATGACCGACTGTAATCGTATATTTCTGATTTGGAAATTTTGGCACTAATTATAACTTATCACCCCATATGAAGTCAAATACATGTAGGTATTTCCAATTATACATTTTTTACTCCCTTCTTTCACGTTGAACAAAAAGGTCGGCAGTTTTACTTGGTTTCTGTGAGTCTGGTTTCATTGTAAGCTATTCCGTAACCTTTTGACCCATGCCACCAGAAAGTGTTGCATTGTTAGTCAGACTTTTTGTTATCATTCAACCTGCATTTTTTGCGGCTACAAACCTTCAATAAAATCACAGTTCTGTTACATTCCACTTGTACACGTACATTGTGTGACAGACTGTGTTTGATTCCAAAATGTATTCTTTTGATAAAACGGCATGATAGGTTTAAAACTGATAATTTTATGTTTCGGCTTGGAGGTCGTCAGAGGTCGTAGCAGGGCTTAGCAATCTGCACCCCCCATGAGATGTGTGATTCAATATTATCGTACTTTGCAATCTGGATTTCATTTGGGGTTTAATTCTTTTTTGTGCCATAGTAAATATGACCTGTATATGAGTGCCTTGTAGCTTGGGCCATGTGTGCTAAGCTGACAATGGCTCTGGGAAGTCAGCCTGGATTTGAATCCAAAGCTGGTGTTGAAAATCAAGAGAAGAATAAATAACGGTGAACTTTTTTTCGTGAGCATACAGGGGCGCTTGCCCTTATACTTAATTAAAGAGCTTTCCCATGGAGCTTCCCCCCATCCTTTTTCCTGGGACTGGGACAACTCAAGTTTGAGCCCACTACTCTAGCCTAAATTTGTTGGCCAAATTTTGTTGTCTATCTTGCACCCGAATCTGGGATTGATTGCCCAGTGTCTACAGGAACTTAATGGAATTCAGCACTAAGCTTAATTCCGAACATGACAAATGAGAAACATAGGTAGAAAATTGACAAATTCAATTGCATGTGGTTGTCCCCTTTCACTTGGCTTGTGGTAGTGAACTTGAAGTTACAACCACACAGCTCTTTTGTGTGACACTCAACCAAATATAATGTGAACAGAATATGCCAGTTCTGGTTCTTGTCATCCCCTTAACCAGCAAGCCTGCCAGCCAACTGGAAGCCTCCTTGATCTTTTCTCTCCCCCTTCATCAGCACTGGTCTGCGGAGGTCATACAGAGGTCATGACCATTTTCTTCCTGCTGCAGTCATCGTTATGTGTCCAGTTTCAGAAATAATTGGACTGGCGCATTGGGGCCTGTGGTGGTTAATAGTTCCATGATGTTTGTTTGATCCGGACTCTAAAGGGTGAATGCTTTGATTGAGGGAAACTCGTGGGGTTTCACTAGCATTTTCGGAACGGTACTGTGTATTTACATGTAAAATGTTTATTTACATAACTCTTGCCATGTAAAAGATTAATTCATGTATTATGTCTCTCCCTCCTAGGGCCCAGGTGGTTATAGGATTGCAAAATTGTTATAAAATGTTTAATATTCATGTAATTTAAGTTTCCATTGATTCAGTAAAAGTTTCATGAAGTAACTTACCAACTTTTGAAGGTTTTGTGGTACATGTGGAGTTACCCAGGCCTTTGTATCCTAAAAATAAAACCAGTAAATTGTTGAAAAGTCTACCACATTTGCACAAATATGCGGACCGATTAGTGATGCTAATTTTTCACTGAAAAAAATAAATAGAAAATAGAAAAAAAAAAATAGAGAAAAATGCCCAATTCCCTCCTCACTTTAAAGAAACCTGGGGATGAGAAACAAATGAATTATTTTATGGAGCCAAAGTAATCGAATGTATTCATGAAATTTAAACAATTTTAAAAAATTAACCCAGCAAAATATGATCGGACCTAGGGTGTGTTAGAGAAACAGTGGTCAAGGGCATGATAAAATATTATTATCTCAGTTTTCCTCTGTAGGGTCTACTAATTGGGATTAAATACAGGTGTCATGGAATCACAGGGCGCCATGCATGGATGCAAATTAATCATCCAAGTGGTGTTACATCTTAATCTCTGATGAAAAGAGCAAAGTATGCACCTTGTTAAACACGCGGTTGGTGGAGTAAATTAAATGGCCCTTGTGGCAACTGTTTATGTTTGGTATAGGAGGGAGTCTTACAAACACTTGCAGAGCAGAATAGGGGGTGGTGGTTGTGAAAATGTCACCTTTGTTCTGTGTATTTATATCAAAAGGCAATGGGGTCAGGTACAAAAGTTCAAAGTGCAAGGAAGTCACTACTGTATTGATGGTGGAAAAAAGGGTTATTTAGTAATTTCCTACCCCATGGAGAGAGTGTAATATCATGCTATACAAACCAATCCTGTTGCTAAATCGGTATTGTTAATTCAAATAACCAGTTAATATAGAACTGCTGATACTGAGTAGCTTCTGTACAATGTACATTTCGGTTTACATTAAGGGTTTTGATAGGGTGATTTGAGTGCACCTTTAAATGCATTTTATGAAAACTTCAGAGTGTTTTTCTATTGAGACCGATTTTCCTGTATATACTGACGAGGGATAAAATTGGCGGCACAATTAGAAAACAGTCTTCTCTGGTCTCAACGGACTTAATTTTATCTAGATAAATTCTGTCTGCTTCATAGCAACTTGATATAGAAATGTATGTCTATATGAGGCAGGACTTTATTATATTAAGAAACATTGTTGTGCATTTGGCAAGTAATACATTGGTAAAGCATTCCAAATATTACAAAAGGGGTCGGGGGCTGTCGCTGGGGGTGTGGTGCTAGGAGAGGGTGTCTGGTTTGTGCTGGGGCGCGGGGCATGTGAGCGGGGGTGGAGGTGCCGAGTGGGGGGGAGGACGATTAGGAGACGGGTGGATCGACGGTTGGGTTTGCGAGTGAGGGCTGGGGTGTTGAAAAACAATTGGGGCGCATCTTATGGTAATTTCTTTATATCTCTTTAAAAATCTTATTTGGAATGAGAGGTGATGTCACACAGAGGTAGGCATATTGATGATTAAAGACACTATTCAGTGATTCACCAAAAAGTGCAGGAATAGCTTAGAGGACCATTGGACTTTACCCAGAAGTATATAGTTTCAATTCTTGATTTCAGATGAACTACAATATTTCTCATTGAAATTCAGCCTCAAGTCCATTTCTTTCCCAAGATAGCAAAAACTGAGATTTTAATGGGCTTCCATCAATATTAGCATAGTTCTATATTATGATTATTGCTTCTACCACTGTTCAAAATGGGTATTTGATACATTCATGGTTTAGAACACTGTTAACATGTTAACAATATTCAAACTTTTTTGCCTTTGTTTTGTTGTTATGTGTTAACATTAAATAGAATATAAAAACCATGATAATAAATCAAAAACAAAAAACTGGTTGTGAATGATTGTGGTAAAGGGGCGGCAGGTGTCTCTTCATTGGTCCCACAACAATGGTGTTGTCTGGTTTTACTGTTTCCAGACTTGGGCCATTTTTGAGTATGAACATGTATTTACAATGTACAAGTAAAAGCCAACAACATTTCCTTTATGGCATTTAGATTAGTACATTAATAAAGTGATGCAATGCAGGCAAGTATATTACAGGTCTATTGGCAATAGTGCCTGTAGAAAGCAGAGGTAGGGTTGAATGCAGCATAGTTAGGGTTTTATCCAGGGGGACTCAAGCTTTCTCCTTAAAATGTCTTTCCCTCAAAAAATTCAAGATGAACCCGGCAGTGGTAAAAAAAACATGCCCATGCACAAATGAGTCGAATAGGAGAGTAAAAATGGGTCCCAATTGTATTTCTCCAATATAAGTTGTATGTAACTTGTATTGGTGTTGTTTTTTACTGTAAAACCGAACACTTCATTATTTTGAGAATTTTGGTTGTGCATAGGCAAAAAAATGCAGTAAATAGTTCGTTTTCTGGCAAAATTGCAGTAAATTTAGTTTATTCGTGGTAAGAAGGAAAAGAAATTACCAGAGGCTTGAAATGTTTGCAAAACCTTGACACTTGTAAAATTTCACAAAATGTGCATGTTTACGAGAATGAAGAAATATGTATAGAAAGAGGAAGTCGTGTTTTTGTTTGTTTGAAATTCGTACAAAAAGGAATCAAAAACAAACTTTCGCATTGAGATTAGTCTCAAAATGTATTAGAGAGAGGATTCAGCACTTGCATTTGCAATTTTGAAAAGCATTATTCCTGGTTGTATATAGCACAGGGTCAATGAATTGTTGTCGGCTTTTCAGACACTCGTTGCAATGTTACATGAACCTGGCATGGGTCAGCCCCTCAATAGAGAGGGTCAAATGGGCGCAATGGCTCCCCTGTTGGGGTTCCCATTGTACGCGTTCAACTCGGTGTGTGTTCAACAGCTGGGAATTATTTTGAAAGAAGCTGATCTTATCTAAGCCATTTCACGATATATAATTCAGTGAAAGGCGATACGGGCTGTAGTATAACCAGTTATTTGGGCTTGCTTTGCAGGGGGTTTTATCATAGAAAAAGGAGGGGTAGGTTGGCAAAGTTGTTATACAAAAGACCAGTTAAGACAAGTTAGGGCACTTTCAACCAAACCACGATTTCAATTTGGTGATATTGGAGTGTGATGTAGTAACGACTCTTTTGAAACTATTGTGAAAATAGGTACTGTGGACATTTTAGAAAAAGTCTCTCCAACATAGCTTATTACTTGAAATGATCTTAAAAGCAGATATTTTCATTTCTTAATGTCAGTCTTAAATTAGTCGGTATGAATGAAAATAAAGTGATTACTAGCAGATGATGGGGGACCACAAGTGAAAAAGTGGTCAAACACATAAAATGTTTGCTATCATTTGTATGCAGTAGCAAATGGCTTTCCTGTGTCACTTTTATGATGTAGGGAAAATCTAATAGGTAGGAATATTACTAAAAATCAAGTCTTGGATAGCTGGTTAATGTTGTTAACCAAAAAAGTCAGATGTGCTTTTTCAGTACAAAAATCCTTCAAGCCCTTTGAAAAATCGCTTTCTCTTGACTTAGGAACATGTTGGGCATCACTCATTCCTAGCTAATTTATACGATTATGCAAACTCATTACTATAGGCCTACTGTTAATTGCCACTCACGTTGGGCTTTTAATGTGTTTTTGTTTTTTCTCAGCAATCTTTACAGGTGTTTGTATGACTTCACACACTATAATTAACACCAATGTGATCTGTTTTGTTGTTGATAGAGTAACAAACTCCAGTACGGTGCAGGGAGTCAGTTCTTCAGGCAAATGGGCCACCAAGTGTGGCGGGGGCCAACCGCAATCTAATTACAGCCAACAAGATGAAACACAATCAAATGCAAGCTCGACACACCCTCACACGTATGGTATCGGGATTACACTCCAACTGGGATAATAATAGTGCAAAGGTAAGTTACATAGTTCACATTCAAATATTGTTGTTATATCTGGGACATAATCTAATTATAATTTAATTAGTATTATTGTGCAAACGAGGGTGATAATAGTGGTGATGGTAATGATAACCTTCAGTAAATGAAGGACAACACAGAAATAAAGAACACGGACTTTGGTTGGCTGGCCCCTTTTGTTTTGTGAGGCCACTAAATACGCACATTTGGACTCCCCTTTTTTGTTTTTTCGGTTGTGAGCTATAGGCCTACAGTCATATTTCATTCACATGCCCTTGTGATCTTTTGTTTGCCATTTTGTGTGATTTAATTCCCTGTCCAACTTGCAACTTGTCAACAATTTTTGTTGGTTTTAGTTTGCTTATTGTGTTTAACACTGCACAAGCCGATGACCCAATCTTATATTTTGGCTGGAAAAAGGATATGCAGCCTACAGTAGTTTGTGTGCTTTATCAATACCAACTATGCTACGGGACCTGACTTGCGAAAATTGTTGGTTAAAGCACAGTAGTACAATGGGCACAATACATGTAAAAAAAATAAAAAAAATAAAAGATTTAAAAAGAGAATGCCGCTTATGAATGGATCAACAAAAACTGAATGTCAGCTTATTAAGGATTATCTACGTCTAGATTCAGAGATGTCAGCTTTGAACATTCAACCTTGAACCCTATATGAAACTCCGTACTGCATAACATATCATATTGCTTATTTATGCACTGGTCAGGTTACTTTCACACACAGGTCCTCAAGAATTGTGTATGCAGGCGTGATGACATCGGACTTACCCTCCCCCAGCTTATTCATCTTGGTAAGGTACTCCGAGGTAAGGGGAAAACTAATCCTTCAATTTGGGTGATTTCCACAAAGGCTGGTTTGGGGGCCTCGTGTTTGTCCACAGACACCAAAACATGGTGTAATGTGGCAGTGCTCTGGGGCTGGGGTAAGCAGCATTGCTCCAAGGAAAGGAGGTGTAGTCTGTTTCCTCATAATGCATTTTTACTATATTAGGTGTTTGACACTGGTTTTGTCACGAGTTTAAGAGACAAAAAGTACCGAGAGTGCAAGATTGGGATGAATTCTGTTCATTTAGGTATTTTTTATCCACTATAAATATGTGAAAACCAGTGCAAGGAAGTTGTATTTGGAATAAGAAAGGGCATTGCGGGAAGAACAATATACCTCCTCTTGCTCCAAGGTAACAAAGGGATTTGTTTTCTCGGCTGCCCCAGCACCTGATACACTGTTCATTGATGGATTTTTGGCATTTGTTTTCTTCCACTCCTTTTTGTATATATAAATTTGAGTGGAAATTAGTGTGGGAATTGATTTGTGCTTATTTTAAATTTCAACCAGTGATGTCAAATGCCAGGATTAGATCCTCAATCTGATGCATAATTTCTTTGTCTTTACATCGATACCAAAGCCTTCATCTCATCAGCCTTCCAATTTGTTAGTATCTCCAACTTCATCTGTTGGCATAAGGGAGTCAGTAATAAAACATGCTGTCATGAAAGTTCAACGGAATTAAAAGTACAAGAATAATCTTGAGTAGTACAGTAATACAAAGATGAGATTGATCCAGAAACCTGTTTGGGAGATCATACACACTCTTCTGGAAGGAATCACTTAAAGTTAGCACACTACCACAGTGATATCTCCTTGATATTACAAAGTTATCAGAGGTAAAGTTGGGTTTAACATACCTCTAACATATATTAGAGGTAGCTATCAGCTGTTGATGTTAGCTTTGATTTAGTCTATCCCATCGTACCTTGATCTCCTTCTGAGCCAGCCTTACGTGAGACTAGAATGACAGAGTGTCACGAAATGTACGTTGCTTGCATTAGTATTGGTTAAAAAATCTGAAAAAAAACCACAAAGAAGCACAAGGAATGTTATTTCTGTCCATATTCAGTTTATTTATCTGACAAATTGCTACTGCATACCAAAACCTTTTTTTGTAATCCTGTATTCTGCAGGGAAATGTTTTACATTTTACATTAAATAGAACCCTGTTGTTGCAAAGTGAGCTCCCCCGTGGATGGAATGCACAAGTTTAACATGACTCATTATAAGATGTGAGCATTAAGCCATGATATGTGCCCCTTGAGGGTGATATGGTCCATGTGTTAAGAATTTCATCAGAAAGAATTCAGGTTTTTTCTTTTTATCGGAACTTTGTGGTGTAACTCAAAGCAGAGATTCTTGTTTCCTCTTTCTATAGTTGCAAGAACGGTTGTGTTTTGAAGTATTGATCCAAGAACTCACAAATGATTTTGTTATTTTTGACAGGGTACCCACTATTTAACGGGATAGTGCCTATTTCACTGGATAAATCATCTCAATTAACAATCCCTTAACCAAAATGTTCATTTTTCAGAAAACTTTTTATGTCAAGCCTGACTTTTTATGAATTGCTCGTCAAATTTGTACGTGGATGCCTCATAACCACACACTAATTGCAACCGCAGTGTATGGGCACAGAAACGTCTAAATTGAACAAATTATTCCACTTTTGCACAACATGTACCATCCCAACGCAAACACAAGGACAAACTAAAGTGTATAAATTATTATGACCCCTTAGTACAATAACTTTATTTGCCCTTGTAAGCTATTGTGTCCATTAGCAAGTTTTGGTTGTGCTTTTTCTTGACAGCGTTAGGTGTGATTAGCATAAAATCGTCTGTGTCGGTCAATAACAGGTGTTCCACACGCACACCAGCACAGCCCTCTGAAAAGAATCGTGTTTAAACTCACGTTAACTCTATTTGGTATGCTCATACATTGATAGATGGCATACCTGATATTTCACAATATTTTACAACCCCTTTCCATTGTCGCTTTGTCCATCAGTGTAAACTTCACTGCAGGTGTCCACCTCAGCTTATTATTACTACATTATTTGGGTTTCGCGGCGGATTGTGTGTATGCTAAGTCTACTAAATGCTGCTTTTTCTGACAAAAAAAGTTTGGCAAGAAAGTTTGGTGGTCTTGGCTTTTGGACAGTGTGGTGATATAGTCAAATAGTATGGAAGTAAAGTTGGATCTGTTAATAAAAGTTATTGAGGGGTAAAGCTTTTTTAAATGGAATTGATATGGACTTTATTATTGGACTTGTTATAATGGGTACGTTCAGTTTAGGATTCTCTTGTGAAATC